>OX246738.1:31677954-31917954 GCA_945910005.1 Isoperla grammatica
TCTCAACAAACAACAAATCTACACTCACAATAACAAACCTCACAAATGAAAGTCATACAAACAAATTTCCATTTTCGGTATCACCGGATAATGGAACACATAAAAATATAGTGTACAGTACATACGTAGTATATACAAAACAATGGGTAAGAATCCGATCCTTATTCATTTTCATCGGCAACTTTAAAACCAGTGTTGTGACTTATCTAGATAAAATTATCTAGATAACGTATCTAGATAAAATCTGTTATCTATTATCTTTATCTAGCTAATTTTTTAGTGTTATCTTTATCTTTTATCTAGATAAAAATACAGATTATCTTATCTAAAATTTTAAGCTTTTAGATAAAAAAAATAGATAAAATGTTAAACCATAATATAGATACAAAATAATAATAAAATATACCATTTTTCAAAATGAAAAATACTTCTACTGGTTTTCCCCTTTTTTGAAAATGGCGGCAATTTTTTTAAGGGGCTGTCATATTGTAAACAGCCAATTGAACTCAATTTATGTATTATACTTCTAAAAATTAGTGTTTGTTAGACTATATCTTAAATTTGACACCGAGCATGTTTAAATTAATTGAATTTTGCATTTTGAAAACTTAAGACATTTTCCTGGACAGACCCTAATAGTAATGTATCTTGTACTGATTTTTACAAGAAAGTTTGAAATTTTGAATATCCTTAGTCCTGTATCTCTATTCTCTAATATTTTTAAACCTAACTATCCCATCCTTAAAATCCATCCACATGATAGATATGGAAAAAAAATAAGTAAATATTGCTTTTTAAGAAACATGTCAATAACTCAATAATATCATTATTATCTTTTATCTTTATAAAATTATCTAGATAATTATTTTAATCTTTTATCCATTATCTAGATAATTTTTTTACACTCTATCTTTTATCTTATCTAGATAATTTTTTGGGGAATTATCTTTATCTTTATCTAGATAAAAAATTAATTATCTAGTCACAACAATGTTTAAAACACAAGTCAATGATTTATCCGAGTCCGACTGGTACTAAATAGTCAGTGGGTATCAACGATTACCACACCAATGTCTACCCGACACAGTTCTGCTTACTTAGTGAGCCAACGGAAACCAGTGAGAACGATGGAGTGGAGGAAACCGAGCAATAAAGAAATAAAGGGAATGAGAAACGGAATTTATTAACTTGAATGAATGTATTATTTATTGAGACCGGGAATCGGGCCGGGCCTACTGTTTAGCCTGGCTCAGTTAGCTCAATTTAATAAGCATACGGCATAAACCAGACGGAAGACTGACTTTATTGTCCTCTTATTTCAACGTTTCGAATAACTTATCTCCAGTTTCGGATAAAGCCCAATACTCGAGAAACTTGTGCGTTTCATTATACTATAAGCAAACTCCTAAAGAGAGTTGAGATTGCTTTCCCGAACAGCAAATATAATGTCAAATACAATCTCATTTCGTCTACTAATATAGTCTATAGCTCTTCACTTAAAATGATATTGCAATATAACCGGTAATAAATTATTGAGGTCTTATACCGAAATTACGATTTCCTGTTGTTCAATAACGCGCTCCAACCCGCTCGAAGGTAAATCCATTCTCATATCCTTCTTAAATCTCCCGAGATGGATTTAGTTTTCTAATCAAACGCAGCAGACAATAAATTGTAATCAAGATGACCTTAATTTACAGTTGTTTGTTTGTTTATGGGTATTAGCATTATTTCGTTATAGATTACTTTTTGGAAGTTTGAGAAAAATGGAAATTAATAAATGAGTGTACGAGTTTATAAGCTTAATTCAGCTTTATTATATTGTAAGAAGAGATAGCAATTTCCATACAAATGTTTTCAAGTTGGTTCTTGAACCAATAACCTCCGAATATAATATGTTCCAACTCCACTTCTGCTCGGATTGATGCAGAGAAGGTAATCGAGACGAGGAGAGTGATTTATGGACACCGAATGTAGCGGTCGGAGTTCAGGCAGTAAATACCTCTGGAAAGTATGAAGAAGAATTGTGAGAGATTAAGATGAAGAATGAGTACAATAATGAGACTAGAAGGAAGCAAAGAGGAAAGCGCACCACATTCTGGGACCCAGCTGGACTTGATCAGTCTATCGTGCACATTGGGCGAGAGCCAATCAGAAGCAATGCTCGCGTCACGTGATATCTGACGTCAAAAACCGCCCATATGTGTGTTACATATTATACTTACCAAGGTAACTTACTTCTATCGACTATAGAGGCACAAAAAGTGGTTCTCAAATTATGTCGTATATTAGCTGAAAACCGGCCTTGTACATTTAGAAATGTTTTATTTTTATGACCTATAGTCGTCGAGTACATCGTTATAGAACAACAACAATCATAATAATATTTATAATAAAATAAGAAAGATGATAATAATAATAATAATAATAAAGTAATCAAGACTAACAATTACAAAAAATACATACTGAAAGACGTCACAGTGGAAGATAAATGTAGAAAATGTAATTTGAACGGCGAAACAATTGAACATATCGTATCTGGGTGCAAAATGCTTTGTCAAACAGATTATCTTCATAGGCATAACCAAGTTGCAAACATTGTACATCAAAAATTAGCCATGAAATATAAACTTATAAACACAACCACTGCGTATTACAAATACAAGCCTGAAAAGGTATTAGATAGTAAAGACTACAAATTATATTACGACCGGGCAGTTATTACAGACCAAACCATACATCACAATAGACCGGATATTATATTTATTGACAAGAAGAAACAAGAAACGATTTTAATTGATGTTGCCGTCCCTTTATGCCACAATGTAGAGACAACTTGGCGGGAAAAGATAAACAGATATAAGGAATTATCAATTGAAATAAAAAGGTTGTGGAAGCAGAATAATGTAACTGTTATACCGTTAATTATATCAGCAAATGGCATTGTTCCACGTAAACTCCATGACAGTATTAAACTAATTGGTCTCCAACCGAACATATACATCGAGATGCAAAAAGCAATTATTTTGAACACGTGTAGGATAGTGCGAAAATTTTTGAACTAAGAAGAATGAAGACTTCAAGAAGTTCTCCATCCCGATGGTGGTTTTCGTGGTTTCCACCGTACAAAGAGCGAATGCTGGGATGAGTACAAATCGGCCACGACCGTACATAGCATCCACAGTTCGGTTTGGAAAAAATAATGTGGACAATGATATATTAAGTAGTATAGCCAAATGTGGGCATTTGAGAAGCAGAAGAAGAAGAAGAAGAAGAAGAAGAAGAAGAAGATATATTAAGTAGTTCTAAGTAGATTTTAATAAGGTAAACACATGGAAATACTTGACATTTGTGTCCGTACAACATGTTTATGCCGGTTTTTACCGAGTTTGTATGTATTGCAACAATAAAATAATAATAAAAATAATAATAATAATAATAATAATAATAATAATAATAATAATAATAATAATAATAATAATAATAATAATAATAATAATAATAATGGAACAAGTAGATCTACCAGAAGGCCAGAACACACAAGAGGTACATCACCAACATCCACCTATTAATAACATTGAACAAGAAGAGAATACAAGAGGGAACACACAAGAAATAGACGAGTTAAAGAACATATTACATTTAGCTTTTGAAAATGCTTTGTCAGAATTTGCACATATAGAACCGAACAAGAGACCTAGAATTCCTAAACCTAAACAGTCTAAGCAAATGGACATAGTAATGCACGTAATGAACGCACATATATTGTTAGATTACGCGAAGAAAGAATTGTCGTTTGAGGAAGTGCATGCAGCAATATATTGTGGAGCCGTAGCAGTGGTCAGACAATTAGGATTAAAAATAAAGTTGGTACATTCTCAGAACATAAAAACAAATAAGACTCCAAAATGGGAACGAAGATTAGTCAAACACATCAACGAGTTAAGGAGAGATATTGGGAGATTAGAACAATTCAGGATGGGTAATAGATCTAAAAAGATATTACAATATTGCCAACACATATTTGAAAGGTTTAAAATCCATACTATACATGAAACACCGAACGAGGCTACAAACGAATATTTGGATACTCTAAAGCAAAAAGTAAGTGCATTAGCCAAAAGACTACGAAGATATAAAGAGTGTAGTGATAGAAAAGAACAAAACGAAATGTTTAAAGAAAAAGAAAAAGAATTCTATCAGCAAATTAACAATAAAGAAGAAATAGTAGGCAATGGTATACCATCGAAGACAGAGATTGAGCAGTTTTGGGGTGGGATATGGAGTAACCCATTAATGCACAATCACAATGCAACATGGATTCAAGATGAAATTGAGGCAATGAGTGATATCGAAGAAATGACATTTGATGGCATCAGTGTAAATGATATAAAATCAACGATACGAAATACTCATAATTGGAAAGCACCCGGTAACGATAACATTCAAAATTTTTGGTACAAGAGGTTTTCAAACATGCACACCCAGATTGCTAAATGTCTTAATGAATTTATATTAGGAGACAAGGATTTACCAGATTTCTTTACTGAAGGAATAACATTTCTTAAACCAAAAGATAATGACACCAAAAATCCAAGTAAATATAGACCAATTACATGCTTACCTACTATTTACAAAATCTTGACATCGTGCATAACAAATAAAATATATAGTCACTGCGAAGAACACAATATATTAGCTGAAGAACAAAAGGGATGTCGTAAATTGTCGCAAGGGTGTAAGGAACAATTAATTATCGATTCTGTTGTAATGAACCAAGCTTTCAACAAGAAGAGAAACATTCACGTTAGCTATATTGATTACAAGAAAGCGTATGATTCGTCACCACATTCGTGGCTAATACAGATACTGGAAATTTATAAAGTAAACCCATTGATAGTAAACTTTTTGCGGACAGCGATGACGAGTTGGAAAACAACATTAAAGTTAAACGTAGGCAAAGAGCAGATATGTACTGACCCAGTTAACATCCGACGAGGTATTTTTCAAGGTGACTCGTTTAGTGCGTTATGGTTTTGTCTTTCATTAAATCCATTATCTCATATACTAAACAAATCTACACATGGTTTCAAGATAAAGGACGGTAATACGGTTTGCCACACACTTTCACATCTATTCTACATGGACGATCTCAAGCTATATGCTTTAAATGCGACACACATGACGAATCATCTTAACTCAACGTTAGAATTCAGTAGAGATATATGTATGGATTTTGGAATTGATAAATGTAAGTCACTTCATGTCATCAAAGGAAAGATTACGAAATTAGAAGAGTTTGAAATTGACGAAGACAACCGGATTGGAGTAATGGACGAAGAAGATATATACAAATATCTAGGATTTGCGCAGGCTAAACGAATTGATCATAAACTGATGAAAAGTAAACTAATTTCTGCATACAAGAAACGAATAGGATCCATTTTAAAAACACAATTGAATGGTAAAAACAAGATCAAAGCAATTAACACTTATGCTATACCGGTACTAACATATTCATTTGGAATTATTAACTGGACACAGACAGAACTTCATGCCCTAGAAATTCTCACCCGCACAACATTCACCAAATACAGAAGTCATCGCCCTAAGTCAGCAATAGAACGAGTGACTCTACCTAGAGAAAAAGGGGGAAGAGGCTTGATTGATTTAAACAATTTATATTATAAACAAATTGAAATTCTGAGAAAGTACTTTTATACAAAATGCCCACATTCACAACTTCATAGAGCTATAGTATCGGCAGACAAGTCGCTTTCTCCCCTCAATTTAAATGACGGAAATTTAAACTTGCTTCAAAAACTAAATTCTGACACAGCAAAAGAGATCAGAATATCAGAAAAGACGTTACATAGCAGACATTATAAAGAACTTCTTAAGGATAGCGTCGATAGGGTAGCATCGAACAAATGGTTAACGTCCGGGGACATTTTCAGCGAAACAGAGGGATTTATGATCGCTATTCAAGATAAGGTAATCAAGACTAACAATTACAAAAAATACATACTGAAAGACGTCACAGTGGAAGATAAATGTAGAAAATGTAATTTGAACGGCGAAACAATTGGACATATCGTATCTGGGTGCAAAATGCTTTGTCAAACAGATTATCTTCATAGGCATAACCAAGTTGCAAACATTGTACATCAAAAATTAGCCATGAAGAACTTATAAACACAACCACTGCGTATTACAAATACAAGCCTGAAAAGGTATTAGATAGTAAAGACTACAAATTATATTACGACCGGGCAGTTATTACAGACCAAACCATACATCACAATAGACCGGATATTATATTTATTGACAAGAAGAAACAAGAAACGATTTTAATTGATGTTGCCGTCCCTTTATGCCACAATGTAGAGACAACTTGGCGGGAAAAGATAACCAGATATAAGGAATTATCAATTGAAATAAAAAGGTTGTGGAAGCAGAATAATGTAACTGTTATACCGTTAATTATATCAGCAAATGGCATTGTTCCACGTAAACTCCATGACAGTATTAAACTAATTGGTCTCCAACCGAACATATACATCGAGATGCAAAAAGCAATTATTTTGAACAGTGTAGGATAGTGCGAAAATTTTTGAACTAAGAAGAATGAAGACTTCAAGAAGTTCTCCATCCCGATGGTGGTTTTCGTGGTTTCCACCGTACAAAGAGCGAATGCTGGGATGAGTACAAATCGGCCACGAAAGTACATAGCATCCACAGTTCGGTTTGGAAAAAATAATGTGGACAATGATATATTAAGTAGTATAGCCAAATGTGGGCATTTGAGAAGCAGAAGAAGAAGAAGAAGAAGAAGAAGAAGAAGAAGAAGAAGAAGAAGAAGAAGAAGAAGAAGAAGAAGAAGAAGAAGAAGAAGAAGAAGAAGAAGAAGAAGAAGAAGAAGAAGAAGAAGAAGAAGAAGAAGAAGAAGAAGAAGAAGAAGAAGAAGAAGAAGAAGAAGAAGAAGAAGAAGAAGAAGAAGAAGAAGAAGAAGAAGAAGAAGAAGAAGAAGAAGAAGAAGAAGAAGAAGAAGAAGAAGAAGAAGAAGATATATTAAGTAGTTCTAAGTAGATTTTAATAAGGTAAACACATGGAAACACTTGACATTTGTGTCCGTACAACATGTTTATGCCGGTTTTGACCGAGTTTGTATGTATTGCAACAATAAAATATTAAAATAATAATAATAATAATAATAATAATAATAATAATAATAATAATATTAATAATAATAATAATAATAATAATAATAATAATAATAATAATAATACGTAGGCAAAGAGCAGATATGTACTGACCCAGTTAACATCGGACGAGGTATTTTTCAAGGTGACTCGTTTAGTGCGTTATGGTTTTGTCTTTCATTAAATCCATTATCTCATATACTAAACAAATCTACACATGGTTTCAAGATAAAGGACGGTAATACGGTTTGCCACACACTTTCACATCTATTCTACATGGACGATCTCAAGCTATATGCTTTAAATGCGACACACATGACGAATCTTCTTAACTCAACGTTAGAATTCAGTAGAGATATATGTATGGATTTTGGAATTGATAAATGTAAGTCACTTCATGTCATCAAAGGAAAGATTACGAAATTAGAAGAGTTTGAAATTGACGAAGACAACCGGATTGGAGTAATGGACGAAGAAGATATATACAAATATCTAGGATTTGCGCAGGCTAAACGAATTGATCATAAACTGATGAAAAGTAAACTAATTGCTGCATACAAGAAACGAATAGGATCCATTTTAAAAACACAATTGAATGGTAAAAACAAGATCAAAGCAATTAACACTTATGCTATACCGGTACTAACATATTCATTTGGAATTATTAACTGGACACAGACAGAACTTCATGCCCTAGAAATTCTCACCCGCACAACATTCTCCAAATACAGAAGTCATCGCCCTAAGTCAGCAATAGAACGAGTGACTCTACCTAGAGAAAAAGGGGGAAGAGGCTTGATTGATTTAAACAATTTATATTATAAACAAATTGAAATTCTGAGAAAGTACTTTTATACAAAATGCCCACATTCACAACTTCATAGAGCTATAGTATCGGCAGACAAGTCGCTTTCTCCCCTCAATTTAAATGACGGAAATTTAAACTTGCTTCAAAAACTAAATTCTGACACAGCAAAAGAGATCAGAATATCAGAAAAGACGTTACACAGCAGACATTATAAAGAACTTCTTAAGGATAGCGTCGATAGGGTAGCATCGAACAAATGGTTAACGTCCGGGGACATTTTCAGCGAAACAGAGGGATTTATGATCGCTATTCAAGATAAAGTAATCAAGACTAACAATTACAAAAAATACATACTGAAAGACGTCACAATGGAAGATAAATGTAGAAAATGTAATTTGAACGGCGAAACAATTGAACATATCGTATCTGGGTGCAAAATGCTTTGTCAAACAGATTATCTTCATAGGCATAACCAAGTTGCAAACATTGTACATCAAAAATTAGCCATGAAGTATAAACTTATAAACACAACCACTGCGTATTACAAATACAAGCCTGAAAAGGTATTAGATAGTAAAGACTACAAATTATATTACGACCGGGCAGTTATTACAGACCAAACCATACATCACAATAGACCGGATATTATATTTATTGACAAGAAGAAACAAGAAACGATTTTAATTGATGTTGCCGTCCCTTTATGCCACAATGTAGAGACAACTTGGCGGGAAAAGATAAACAGATATAAGGAATTATCAATTGAAATAAAAAGGTTGTGGAAGCAGAATAATGTAACTGTTATACCGTTAATTATATCAGCAAATGGCATTGTTCCACGTAAACTCCATGACAGTATTAAACTAATTGGTCTCCAACCGAACATATACATCGAGATGCAAAAAGCAATTATTTTGAACACGTGTAGGATAGTGCGAAAATTTTTGAACTAAGAAGAATGAAGACTTCAAGAAGTTCTCCATCCCGATGGTGGTTTTCGTGGTTTCCACCGTACAAAGAGCGAATGCTGGGATGAGTACAAATCGGCCACGACCGTACATAGCATCCACAGTTCGGTTTGGAAAAAATAATGTGGACAATGATATATTAAGTAGTATAGCCAAATGTGGGCATTTGAGAAGCAGAAGAAGAAGAAGAAGAAGAAGAAGAAGAAGATATATTAAGTAGTTCTAAGTAGATTTTAATAAGGTAAACACATGGAAATACTTGACATTTGTGTCCGTATACAACATGTTTATGCCGGTTTTGACCGAGTTTGTATGTATTGCAACAATAAAATAATAATACAAAATGCAGAGCTGCCGTCAGCGATCCGGCGGTGTAAAGATGTCGACGTTTCGACGAGCAAGGCTGAGAATAAGCCTTAGGCTAATGCAACCATGGCGGCGATAAGCTGCGGAATCAATAATTTGCAACTGACTTGACATGAAAAGCGGAGATGGAATGGAAATGATACAAACCGAGCACTGTAATTGAGGGAAATCCTTGCTTCAATCCCAACAAATATCTGCGCGCACCCCATGTGAACAAGCGCATGGGGACAATAGTGGCGTAACAGTGGCGCCCGTTTCCTTTCCCTCACATTGCAACGTTCGCCACTGGTGTTGCATAGACATTGTAGGCGTACGCAGAGGTTGATACATGGGGGGAACAATACACAATACATTCGGGGGTAAATGCTATTTCAAGGCGGCACCAATCTGAGGGGGGGGGGGGGGGGGAGGCAGAAAGCCCTCCTTCAAAATAACGACTCAGGAGATTAAAAAAAAAGTATTGTTTTATATTTTCTTTTTTTAACCGTTATATACGAGCAGTACAAGTTGTCTGTTGAATGGAATACTTTCACAAAATTCTTTGTGGATATCGTTGCTATATTGTTATAAACTGATACCGATAGAGATGGCTCGGAGCTTATAGCACACGAAGCTCTAGTTCTGGTGGTCGCCGGTTCGGATATACTATTATATTGTAATAGTTTTATAACAATTGAATAAATACATTGATGAAGCTCAAATGGAGCGGGACAAGATTCATGCAATCAATAATAAATCACGAACGGTGAAGTAAAAAGTATAACAAATGCTTCCTGCAGAGCTTGGGCGGAGGCAACAAGGATATTAACGAGATTTTATAAAAAATAGTTTTATCGAGAAAACGTATTTCACTTTCAAATTGAAAAACGTTTAAACCTATAAAATTAATGACTGATCCTTGTTGAGCAACTACTTACTATATTTACATATAGAAGACCTAGACGTGGATATCAGTTACAAAGTTAAAGTGTGCAAGCAAAGAAGCACGGAGAATGTAATTCAACACCATTATTTCCCCGTCTCTTCTCTCTCCTGCAGAGTTTCTCAAGCTGTGAGACGCGCGTAAGAAGTTGCAAAGCAAATATAACTGAGGCACACACTGGTTTAAGATTTCTGTTATCTCAGACAATTTTATTTACATTAAAAATTAAGTTTTTCTCAAGTTTTGGCTTGCGAATTACATTACATTTGAGTACCGCGCCCGGCCATATCCACTGCTATAGGTCTCTCACAGCAAGAAGTAAGATAGTATCAGGACCGCCCACATTTAGTTTTCAACTTCACAAGCGCTAATCACTGACGTTTTTACCGATTATATAGTACAATTTGGTTGCGGTAACTTTTTTTGACGGTACGCACAAGCAAACGTGCAAGCAGGTTTCCGTCAAAAAACTTAACGCAAGTAAATTGTACCAGATAATCGGGAAACACGTTAGTGATTCGCACTTGGTAAGTTGGAAACTAATTGTGGGCGGTCCTGCCTCCCCTGATACTATCTTACTTCTTGGTGTGGGAGACCTTTAGCTAACATTCAACACAGTATATAGACTGTAGTCCATGGAGTATGTCTAACTCTTACTTTGATGAATATTATCACGGGTTGCAAATTTATTGCATAAAACATAATTAATTTATAAGCTTTGATGAGGGTCAGTACTTGTATTATTATAGAACTGATGCTTAGATACAAAAGTTTGAAAGGCATTGCTCTAGTGTACCTTCGTGCCCTCAGTAAAGCTGCGTTCCAGAATTCATCTCACAAATAATCTTGCTGACCTGTCGTGACGTCAGGATGGATAGGATGACACAACGTAAAAGGGACACTTGTGGGATTTGTTTTGCTTATAAATGGAGGGAAATTTGAATTTGGAGGTTACATTCGTAGGAATTAAAGTGTATTTAGTCATTCCGTGGGCGGCGAATATTTCTTCAATTATTATAATATTAGTTTGCCATACAAGCAATCGAACATATGTTATAATTAAATCAATTCAAACTCGCGCCACAAGTAATCCGAGAAGTGAGTTGGATGAGAGTGGGATTAGCTTGGGTTTGATTGTGAACCCGTTTTCCCAAACATTTGAGTCACCAACGAAACGACACGAAGAGACCCAGAATGGCGTTATGGTACCAGATAGAGATAGTGTCTCGTTTCACCGTGTATTACAGGCCTAGGTACAGTGAGCACAGCACAGCCCGTCTCGGCACCCCCACCATTTGTATTCTATTTGTGTCATTTTATTTATTGTCTATCCTAATCTGTTATAAAATCAGTTTACAAAGGGGGAAAATAAAACAAATTAGCAAATTAAACAATTCACTATGAAATTGTAAAATATGTTTCTCTTTTCAACATTATATTGTCGATGTCAAGTCTTGTCTCAACTTGTTCTATAGTGTGTGCACATACCAGTACGAAAAACAACTCAATTCTTTCCCTGTGTCTACCGGATATGCAGCATGAGCTCTCGAGAATATCATGAGTATTACCTAACTCATCTTTACAACATGGCCGGCGTCTGTTTACGACCCAAACTCGTCTGAACATCATTCCCGCGGTTGTAGAGCGTCGCATACAATGAGCCGAGACTCTCATTAATCAAGAGCACAGTGGCGCCCCTACAATGAGGGGGGGGGGGGGGGGGCTAAGAGCCACACAACACGACACACCTGGCTCCGGGCGGGCACGGGGATTATGATTCGCTCGGCCATTTAAATGAAAACCAAATTTAGCTGAACATGAAATGAAAAGCTTTCAATTACGAATCAATATCAAGCCCAACCCCGCATTCATAATTCAATTTCATGGATAGAGCCCCCCCCCCCCCCCCCCCCCCCCCCCTCCGAGTCACGAACAAAAATTATCTACGCATGAAGGACGATAAACCATGGAAATGACCTCAACAAATAAGCCCATTCAGGTTTATTAAAACAGATTTTTCAATTTTTATCAAGTTGGCTGGTAATTTCTACCTCATGTACATTTTTACCAGTTCCACGTGTGTTGCAGCCAACCGGAAACCCGTGTATGAGGAGGGTAGGTCTTCGTCTTATCTGTGCTTGTTACACACAATAAAAAATACCCCTTCTACCTACATTTCCGAACTTTAAGCTCAAATCCCCACTCACTCACCACATTAAAATAAATCTGGAGTCAAAGTCAAATTAAAGTAATTTAATTAAAATCAAATTTAAATATCAAAAAGTGCAGTGCAAAATTGTTTCTTCAGAAGAGAAATTAATTTGAATTAGTTCTTTATAAATATTCAATAAGAGTGGCCCACATGCAACCCATTCAGGATGACGTTCATTGGCACGACTCAGCGCAGCTAATGCATTCGGCAGTGATATTTACAGTCACATGCACCTGCAAACAATGATGAATATTCAGGACAGCATGACCATGTTACTGTTTTAGAAGGACATGTTCTCAATATGTATGTTGTTCTTTGTTTTGTGTTTTAATTGTGGTATCTATTATAAGTTATGCATTCAATTCAAAGTTCTAAAACCCATAGATAAATGAGTTAGATTTATTTGTCTAAAAAATTACAAAAAATACTAAATAACTTCTGTTGCACAAACCTATTTCATATTCCATGTAAAAACACACAAGTGGTGAGTGTTGTGATAACAAATCGGACGAGAATGATTTGAACAAAGATCGTCTGCTTGTCAGATAAACAAACCTAATACCACAGGTGCTAATACTAACAAGGGAACATGGATACCCACTCAGAACAACGATCGAAGTATTTGAGGCCTTCTGTCCAGTAATCGGAAACAGGGGGGTGACTCGACGGTTGATGGAACGGGATCGCCCAATTTCACTCGATTTACGACGATTTCATTCATAACCATGAGTTTAAAATGTGTTTCAACCCGTGCGAAAGTAGACAACTAAAGATGGTTAGCATTGTTGTTATCACCACATTGGCGCCTAGCACAGAATGTATTGCAAACATTAATTAGATTGCTGCTACTACCGCTGGAGTCTGGACATCCTAACCATCCAATACATGCATGCAAATCACAAGGAAGTTATCTGCCGAGCTATACAAAACCGTCTACGGTTTCAACTAACGGATATTTTTGTTTCCGTCAAGCGTCGAGTGCATTTGTCAGTTATATTACCAGGCCGATAGCTAGAAGAAATGAAAACTAAGACGATATTGTGGCAACAGAAGAAAAAAAATCCGGTAATAACCCCCATCTATCGCTTGAGTAACGTAGCTAACAATGAACGGACTATAGGTAGAGAGATAGAGATCAGTCTACTCCATACAGGGTGACAGTTGGAGCAGCTGTACTTGACAGTAACGTAGCTAACAATGAACGGACTATAGGTAGAGAGATAGAGATCAGTCTACTCCATACAGGGTGACAGTTGGAGCAGCTCAACTTGACAGTAACGTAGCTAACAATGAACGGACTATAGGTAGAGAGATAGAGATCAGTCTACTCCATACAGGGTGACAGTTGGCGCAGCTGAACTTGACAGTAACGTAGCTAACAATGAACGGACTATAGGTAGAGAGATAGAGATCAGTCTACTCCATACAGGGTGACAGTTGGCGCAGCTGAACTTGACAGTAACGTAGCTAACAATGAACGGACTATAGGTAGAGAGATAGAGATCAGTCTACTCCATACAGGGTGACAGTTGGAGCAGCTGAACTTGACAGTAACGTAGCTAGCAATGAACGGACTATAGGTAGAGAGATAGAGATCAGTCTACTCCATACAGGGTGACAGTTGGCGCAGCTGAACTTGACAGTAACGTAGCTAACAATGAAAGGACTATAGGTAGAGAGATATAGATCAGTCTACTCCATACAGGGTGACAGTTGGCGCAGCTGAACTTGACAGTAACGTAGCTAACAATGAACGGACTATAGGTAGAGAGATAGAGATCAGTCTACTCCATACAGGGTGACAGTTGGAGCAGCTGTACTTGACAGTAACGTAGCTAACAATAAACGGACTGTAGGTAGAGAGATAGAGATCAGTCTACTCCATACAGGGTGACAGTTGGCGCAGCTGAACTTGACAGTAACGTAGCTAACAATGAACGGACTATAGGTAGAGAGATAGAGATCAGTCTACTCCATACAGGGTGACAATTGGAGCAGCTGTACTTGACAGTAACGTAGCTAACAATGAACGGACTATAGGTAGAGAGATAGAGATCAGTCTACTCCATACAGGGTGACAGTTGGAGCAGCTGTACTTGACAGTAACGTAGCTAACAATGAACGGACTATAGGTAGAGAGATAGAGATCAGTCTACTCCATACAGGGTGACAGTTGGAGCAGCTGTACTTGACAGTAACGTAGCTAACAATGAACGGACTATAGGTAGAGAGATAGAGATCAGTCTACTCCATACAGGGTGACAGTTGGAGCAGCTGTACTTGACAGTAACGTAGCTAACAATGAACGGACTATAGGTAGAGAGATAGAGATCAGTCTACTCCATACAGGGTGACAGTTGGAGCAGCTGTACTTGACAGTAACGTAGCTAACAATGAACGGACTATAGGTAGAGAGATAGAGATCAGTCTACTCCATACAGGGTGACAGTTGGAGCAGCTGTACTTGACAGTAACGTAGCTAACAATGAACGGACTATAGGTAGAGAGATAGAGATCAGTCTACTCCATACAGGGTGACAGTTGGAGCAGCTGTACTTGACAGTAACGTAGCTAACAATGAACGGACTATAGGTAGAGAGATAGAGATCAGTCTACTCCATACAGGGTGACAGTTGGAGCAGCTGTACTTGACAGTAACGTAGCTAACAATGAACGGACTATAGGTAGAGAGATAGAGATCAGTCTACTCCATACAGGGTGACAGTTGGAGCAGCTGTACTTGACAGTAACGTAGCTAACAATGAACGGACTATAGGTAGAGAGATAGAGATCAGTCTACTCCATACAGGGTGACAGTTGGAGCAGCTGTACTTGACAGTAACGTAGCTAACAATGAACGGACTATAGGTAGAGAGATAGAGATCAGTCTACTCCATACAGGGTGACAGTTGGAGCAGCTGTACTTGACAGTAACGTAGCTAACAATGAACGGACTATAGGTAGAGAGATAGAGATCAGTCTACTCCATACAGGGTGACAGTTGGAGCAGCTGTACTTGACAGTAACGTGGCTAACAATGAACGGACTATAGGTAGAGAGATAGAGATCAGTCTACTCCATACAGGGTGACAGTTGGAGCAGCTGTACTTGACAGTAACGTAGCTAACAATGAACGGACTATAGGTAGAGAGATAGAGATCAGTCTACTCCATACAGGGTGACAGTTGGAGCAGCTGTACTTGACAGTAACGTGGCTAACAATGAACGGACTATAGGTAGAGAGATAGAGATCAGTCTACTCCATACAGGGTGACAGTTGGAGCAGCTGTACTTGACAGTAACGTAGCTAACAATGAACGGACTATAGGTAGAGAGATAGAGATCAGTCTACTCCATACAGGGTGACAGTTGGCGCAGCTGTACTTGACAGTAACGTAGCTAACAATGAACGGACTATAGGTAGAGAGATAGAGATCAGTCTACTCCATACAGGGTGACAGTTGGAGCAGCTGTACTTGACAGTAACGTAGCTAACAATGAACGGACTATAGGTAGAGAGATAGAGATCAGTCTACTCCATACAGGGTGACAGTTGGAGCAGCTCAACTTGACAGTAACGTAGCTAACAATGAACGGACTATAGGTAGAGAGATAGAGATCAGTCTACTCCATACAGGGTGACAGTTGGAGCAGCTGTACTTGACAGTAACGTAGCTAACAATGAACGGACTATAGGTAGAGAGATAGAGATCAGTCTACTCCATACAGGGTGACAGTTGGAGCAGCTGTACTTGACAGTAACGTAGCTAACAATGAACGGACTATAGGTAGAGAGATAGAGATCAGTCTACTCCATACAGGGTGACAGTTGGAGCAGCTGTACTTGACAGCATCAATTGATGAACGAGACTCCGTAACTCAATCACACAATCGATCCGCACTGCACCACTCGTCCCACAGTCGTCACGATGAACCTTCTTACCGGGCCATACATTACATACGATACGTGAACTAATTATTTTATCAGAAAACATATCCCAGAGACAATTTTGGACAAATTAGGTACGGGACCTTCCATTAATGACTCACAAGAGATTCGTTTGTGTATGAGGTGGGAGGCCTCTGTTTAATATAATATGACATCCACACTCCCACTGTATAGTTTGTCTTATTTTAGAAAGTGATGTAAAAATGTTATCGGCATTTTATGAAGTGACTTTCAGAAAATAATATATATTGATTGAAATATTGCTCGATTTAGTGGTTTTCAGTAGTGATTTTTTTTTATTTTTATCATTAAGAGGTGGTGGTCACATATTTTGTGACTGTCACAAGAGGGAGGGGGGTCTTGTTGCTGTTTGGTCTAAAATTGTGTGATTCATGTTATGACTGAGGAATCATCGGACAAACATTCAGTTAGGATTACCGGTAGTGGGTAATGGGTATCGAACCTGCGACCTCCCGAATTAGAGCCTTGTATACTAGCCCAGAGCCATCTTTATCGACTCGTTGGTCTAGTAGAATTATTAATGTATCCACTGCAGAACGTTCAAGGTTCGAATCCCATTTCGGGTTGGGTGTTTTCATGTTTGGAACTTGAATTTAATCTCTCTATATGATACGGCTGTACGACAGTAGTAGTACGTAGTAGTAGTACGTAGTACGCTATAGTACGCTGACTTTGGAGCCGGTATAGCAACGAAGCACATAATAAATAATTGTTTAAATTTGAACTTTGAATTTCGGTTCTTATAATTGAGTGGGTAGACTATAAATACACATTTATTTATTTTGTGAAGTATTTCATTTCATTGAACTGTTATTCTTCGTCGTATTTAAAATGTATTTTATAATCAAACAATCTTCGAGCGATCACCTGAGTTCAGACGCAGTATTTCGTTACCGGAGGACGATCGCTCAGGGATGCTGGGTTCATCGCCTTCATGGAGAGATGCGAGGACAGGAGCGATCAACAATTACTTACTGACTGACAAATTGAAATAACTGAAGCGTCCTGAAATAAATAATGTAAATGGAATTAATAGCTTTTGTTTAATTCACAGAGTAATAAAAGGCATTACACGTGTTTACTTCTGCAGTGATCGATATAGTATAGATGCATAGTATAGTATAGATGTAGCTGATCATGGGGCAATTAATCAAATAATGAAAACCAATGTTTCAATCTTCCGATTGGTTTAGCAACAGCTCAATGTTTTTGCTCTCCTCCAACAGAGTTCAAAAATGTCTTCACAGTTTGTTAATTTCCGTACCCCTATTATACATATTCCAATGCAAGCAAAATAGATCTGCTACTTTTTCATTCACGGACGATATTTCATAAAGTCATTCCTTCACTTATAATTAATGATCTTTACTTTTCATAGAACGTTTTATTTCCATTAAACAAAGCACAAATGAAAGGGAATATTAGTTCAGGTTGGCTTCTGCAATTAGAGACTTGCGCGGGTCGGAAATTGTTCATCCCCAACCAGACAGCAACATTGCTAAGTTCGAACTCAACCCACACCCGCAATTTGTAAAATTTTAATTTATTTTTTTGTGTAAGTGTGAGATCTAAAAATATAAGGAAATCACGCTACGATCTTCTAATGAATTTGCATTCATATCAGCACCTAATAGTATTTGTAAATTACAATTACATAAGCATACTTCTATTTTCAGAACACCAGTGAATAATAAATATATATATTTTTTGTTTATATTGTGACAAATCCAATGTTTTTCAATCCGCACCATTTTACGGAGAAAGTCACGAGATCACGACCTTGCATTGTTTGTATATTTCTTCTTCCTTCAATATTTTATATATTATAAATCCATCAGTATTGGTCTGAAACAAAACAAATCCCAATTATTTCCCGTCTCTACTGGTATTTTTTATTGCTACACGTATTCTGGATTATGTGTTGCATGCGTTCCAAACTTCCAAACCTGGTCTGCCTCTTCTAATATCATATGATATGAATAATTGAACTTCAGAATTAAAAGTGAATGTTCTTTTTACATCTTAAATTCAATTTCATCGTATAAGTAAATCAAAAAAGTAAACGCTGTACGTACAATTGATATTGATAACTCTAAAACTTTGTGTCACTTCAATTATTTCAGTGAAGTGAAGTATATTAATTATGATATTGTTGTAGGCGGATGCCGCTTGAAACAGTATCAATCAGACAAGCCATATTTGTCTACGAAAGAAAGGTTTCCGATATTTCGTTTCTCTTCCTCGTTAGTTACATTGAAAACAGGTCCAATCAAACAAAGAGATCTAGGTTAGCTTGTTATCTAGTTGATCTGTAATCTATTGGAAGTCCTGAAGGAAACTATACCGTAGTATTTATTGATGCGGAGACGTATTTTATTCTGGGCCGGGTCATTACACGTGGTAAACAGCAATTACCGTAATTAGGTTGATTTATACGGCTCATTGAGTCGAGGGTGTAGCCTGCTGAGCAGTAGGACGTGGCCTCTCAGACCGACGCACCTGGACACCCATCACACGAACAACTAGGAGATGATCTTCATTTGGCTTTTGTTTTGTACCGTTGTAATAAGAACTTGTGGTAGGTCTTCGTTGTAGGCCGGTAGGCTCCTTGTGGTGACCGGTGCCTGCAAAGAGGGCTCTCATGCATCTCTTTTTTCATTTTCACGTGTAAAAAGAAGAAGGAAAGAAGAAAAAGAAAAAGGAAGGAAAAATAATAAATAGTTTTTCCTCTTCCTACAAGTACTCAAGTTGTACTCACTTGTTTATACTTCTACACAATACTCTTTGCGATCTAAACGCTGACCATAACCCAATATTTTGTATTCGTTTATGACGACCCCGGCGACGTTTAATGGATCTGATTCTGCCGACGTCATGTGACCTAGCTGTCGAGTACGTCGTAAAACACCAAACACTAACTCTGTTCTAGAGTGCATTTCATGGTTACCTGTTGGGCCCCTCTTAGGACACAAAATAAGTATATTTGAGTGTTTTGTTACTTGGGACAGAATGTTCGAGGGTTATTAGTAGTAGTATGTAGTATTATTAGTAGGAAGTATTCCCAGCGTCCATCTTTATGACTGAGAAAAATCTCGGAAAACCTTCAGTAAGATTTTCTGGTGATCGGAATCGAACTAGCGTCCTGCGTGTTACCTCTGTCTGTGTACCCCTCTCGTCGTATCGTTGTACATTACCTGTATACGTGACTGCGTGGGTTGTTGTCGCTTCTTCTGGAGACCCCTTCCAATAAGAGTTTGTAGTATACAAACAACTTCGCCTACACAATTGCATGTTTTTTTAACACATAACATCGAAATTTTGGTCTGGTGATGCAGGGCTCGATATGTTTGAAGTCTTAAATTTCACGTTTCAAAGTTAGACAATTTCTATCATATCTCAAATTCGCACATTTCCCCCACATACAACATTTCAGAATATTAATTTTTGAGCGGAACCCCTAAAGCTATCTTCTATTTTAGCTCATTGTATCAGATTTAGGCCTTCGCTTCGCATTATGAAAGAACAAAATTTTGTAAGATAAATCAAACACGTACAATTTAAAACATGCACCATTCATTTTTAGGGTTCAAAACATTGTTTCAACCGATGGGTCAACATGCCAAAGCACAATAAAAAAAGGCAAAATTTATACCCATTTTTTATTTCGGTTCACATTTAGAATATACATATTTACACACATAGATCATGGCGAAATTTTGAACAGCGGTTACAATTTATTTATTTATTTATTTAATGTCTATCCTATTCAGTTATAAAAACTGATTTACAAAGGAGGACCTTAAATAAAACTAAGCTATGCAAACAATGAATAGTTATGAAATCATAAATAACAATAACAATAAAATAAAACAAACTACTGAACTATATAATCAAGAACAAGAAAAAATAATTGAGAAATGCAATAAAATCAAATGAAGTGGAAATTAAACACATTAAAAAATAAAAATAGAAGTAAGCAATTAAATAAGAAAGAACATGAAGAAACAAAAACAAAAAAAACAAAAAATTGTGGGAAAAAAATTAATATATATATATATATATATATACATATAAAAGTGAAAAAGAAGAAAAAAAAAGAACAAAGAAAAGAAGAAAAAAAAAAAAAGAAAACAGAAAGAAGAAAAAAAAAGAAAAAACTGATTTGTTAACGGTCCCAGCTCAAGCGAAATGAGGATTGCAAAAAATCAGAAACTGCAATCTGGGAAAATTAAAATTTCACGTAAGAGCAACCCGGGAAACCGCACACGCCTTCAATCTTCACTTCGAATCTTGAAAGTCAGATGGTCTTGACATTACTAATCCTGCTTTATTGATGGCTTTCAATTGTATTAATTATGTGATTAGTTGAAGAATAAATTAGCTAGGGTGTTGTAATCCAACAAGGTTAAAAATAAATGTTTCCACATGAAACGGTGGATGTAGATCTTGATCTCCACGCGAGGCGGCCACAGCGTTCTCCGTCACCGATGAATTACTGATAACAATTGTGATTACGCGCTAGTTTTCGTTACGAAAATAGTGCCGTGCCGCTGCCATTTCGTTTTACTATGTCGCCGGTTATAAATACTTTCTTGTGGCTTGAACAAACCCGTTTACATCAAACATCGAGAGAATCTTCCCCACTCAATCAAAATACTTTGCTCTAATTACTAAAGCTCTCCTCGTTAATATCATAGTTAGTAAATTAATTAATTACAGTACACAAATAAAAGCTTCTAAAGGTTTTGAAACACGAGTGGCTGTTTTGTATAATAATAGGATAAACGTTGTAATGGACATGAAGAAATGAAAAGAGTAGACGCGAGTTAGGAATAGAGAGATGTTAACGTGAAAATCGGTCCAGTGGTTTTTGGGATCATACATTACAAACCCCTGTGTCTTTATAATAGTGGTTTTATACATTGATAATGTACACTTTACTTTACTTTACTTTACTTCATTGTAATTAAAGCCAGTGTAGAGCACAATGTCCTCTTTAGCCTGATGAGTGAGGATTGTTGAATGATAATGAGGAAGGGAGGAGGGGAAGCCTGGTACCGGCACGTAGGCTACTCCTTTCGAGAAGTACCAAGGGGACCATCGGCTTTACGTCCCATCCGAAAGGACGGTGTAACTTTGACCAGTCATATAGGTTCCTCCACTTACCTGGACTACCGAGCAGCTGACGAGAAGAATCTGGCATCTGTCTATTCAAGTACATTGGAAATGTTGCATGTTACAAAGTAGGTACATTGTTATTATTGTTGTTATTTTCTGATGTTTTCAATGTTGATCACAGTTAGCGTGTGAACTGCGTAAATGAAATCGCTAGACGTAAGCCACAGTCGGGGCAACTGTTTTGATGACTGCTAACAAAACATGCAATCTCCATTAGTAGGATTAGTTTAGAAAACCTGTATAGGCATGAATTTGTTTTATTTTTTTCTAGTGCAGATGAACAAATTAAATGTATAGACCTATCATAAAGAGCAACATAAATGTGACCGACGGTTCTTGGGCCCTACCATCTGGCGTAATTGCAAATTGGGCAATGCCTCGAGTTCGTTCATACACATCTTTTTCGTATCATCAATCAATGCTTGTATATATATATATAAAAAGTGGCCCTTTTTGGACAAAATAGCGTCTGATCGGTAAACGCCCCCTAATATCCCGTCTTACTCTTCGAATTCCTATTTGGGACACTTATCTCTACAAAATGGCGTTTACTCCATCCATGTACCTTATGAGGGGAACCTTGGCCTTTTTGGGCCGCTTTTGAGGGCGTCTGGCGAGGACAATAACCCAAAATTTCTTTTAAAATGTATGTTTTTCTACGTCTCGAGACATTTCCGGATACGATTTGAGTATTTAAGCACATGCATGTGCGAAAATAAAAAATGGCCCTTTTTAGGTAAAATGGTGTCTGATCGGTAAACGCCCTCTAATATCTCGTCTTACTCTTCGAATTCCTATTTGGGACACTTATCTCTACAAAATGGCGTTTACTCCATCCATGTACCTTATGAGGGGAACCTTGGCCTTTTTGGGCCGCTTTTGAGCGCGTCTGGCGAGGACAATAACCCAAAATTTCTTTAAAATTTATGTTTTTCTACGTCTCGAGACATTTCCGGATACGATTTGAGTATTTAAGCGCATGCATGTGCGAAAATAAAAAATGGCCCTTTTTAGGTAAAATGGCGTCTGATCGGTAAACGCCCCCTAATATCCCGTCTTACTCTTCGAATTCCTATTTGGGACACTTATCTCTACAAAATGGCGTTTACTCCATCCATGTACCTTATGAGGGGAACCTTGGGCCTTTGTTCGGCTTTTTTGGCCCCCTGTGGGGCCTAAAAGCCCCCACGTTGAGGAGTAAGACGCGCGTTTTGTTAGTAGAGTAGTTTTTCCGCTCCTATTCCAATAGTCAAAACATATGTACCTTATGAGGGGAGCTTTTATGTTGCTGGCTCTTGGACTATATGCTTTATCAGGGTATACCATATATACATGAGATTATTGACTAACTAGGGAAACTCTCTATGTTGCGTGAGCACGTCCACAAACATTATGTTCAACATTTTTTGAATTTACCGCAGTTGTTCAACATAAAGATGTGCATAGCTTACCGCGTCTTACTGACAGCAATAGAAATGTAATTTCTACCTCGAATACTTATTGGATCGCGTTAGAATTTACATATACGTGACGCCATGAAAATTTACTTTGATATGGCCATCTCACATTTTCCCACCATTTAAAAAAAAATGTGTGCAACTTTTGTGTAACCAAGTAACTTCTTAAACGTTCAATCCACATCGAAGTTTGTGAATGTTACAATTTTCAACTTGATCGGAATCTTCGTTCGACCGCTGTCGCGAGGCTTTATTTATTAGACAGATGTATTATATTTATTATATTTAGACATTACAAACTAAAACAAACTAAACTGAACACACAACGAGTGCCATAAAAGTAGAATGAAAACGCTCGCTTAAAACGATGAATAATATTAAATAATAATTACAATATTAAGTTTATAATGAATCTTATTTTTGGTAAGTGTTCTAATTTCGAGGGTAGCCTAGTTTTCAATGTGTCTCTACATTTATAAGTCAGATCCTGATGACTGAGTACAACAGAGTACATAAGTGCGTCAACTTCTGAAAGGCTCAAACTGTTACCAACGGTTCGCTACTCACAGCAACTTGACACTTCATCAAGGTGACTGAGAGATAAAGACATCGCGTCATGTCGACTGCTAAGACTTTAGAACTAAGTGTCAGTAGATGCTCCAAGTGTGTTCAGTGTACACTGTCAAATGCTATAATACTCGGAGTTGTACCGGGCAGGTATGGAACCATACACCACCACCACTTGTTACTATCAACTCAACGGAATATTATGCAAAGTGAATACAATTGAGGTTTTAATGTTGAATTATTTTGAACACTGTAGCGTCGGGAGGGAGAGGGGGGGGGGGCACCCGTTGGAGTCGAAACAGTGTCTGAGTTTTGAATGATTGTACATGCAGAAGGTGTTGAGAATTGGTCATAGCAAAGATTACTGACGTGTGTCCATAATCTTTGGTCATACTAATAGAAGAGATGATTGATTAATGGGGCTTAACGTCTCATATTTGTGCAACTATGGCTAATCGAGACGATGAGCGGGTGATAATGATGATGAGAAAGTTGACGATGAAGAATAAAGCCACATCCGAATCAGATCCATTGTACGTCGCGTGGGTCGTCATACGGGAGTCCAGCAAGGAAGGGCAGGGCCAAGTGGGAGGAGAAATATTCAGTGGGACAGTGGAGGGGAAAGGGACAGGGTCTCCTTCCGTCGCCTCTTACGACTAGCGGAGTCATCTGGGCCTATTCTACCCCGGGCCGAGACGGGTCTCCTTTCGTCGCCTCTTACGACTAGCAGAGTCACTCTGGGCCTATTCTTCCCCGGGCCCAGACGGGCTCATACTAACAGAATGTTTAATTATTACTTACCTCAATTATCGGTTGCAGTGCAGGTCACATGTACGTAATTGACAACTCGTATACTGGAAATGTTGTTATTACTAACATATCTCTACACATACATATTACTCATACACAACGGGAAGATACACAAAATACTCGAAATAAAATGAAAACTGTCCTCGGATTACTGATAGGTATTTGGAATGGAACAGCTAAGAATATGCCCAATCAAGAGTCATTATATCTGGCATATAATGCATAATATGTAGCCTACTGATTAGTGAAGCAAGAACCTAACAACATGTACACAAAATAATTATCACAAAAAATAATAATGAGATTCTAGTGTTAGATGAGAGGGAATGAATGTGCAGCTATGGAACACTATGTGTAAAACCTGAATGTAGGTGCTGTGCTGTTACTACAATAATATATATTCTACAATACAAAGATGTTGTACAAATAGTTTACATGTATGGACGGAGCTCTGCTATTAATATGCAAACCACTCAAATTATTATTACTATTATCTGAATGCAATGCTTTCTAAATATAATGAAATGTGTTATATAACGTTCTGAATGTTCTCATTCAGTTCGCTATTCAATGGGTAGATCTACGTATGTCCGTAGATATCTCTTGTTACTGCCAACTGACTGGACATACCTATTACACAATTAATGGCCAGGTATGGACGAAGCGTGCGTACGTCGTGCGTACGTACTACATAATTCTTTTTCACTTAATGTTCCACAAATAAATAGATTTATCTAGTGATGAAATTGAAAACAACAGTAATGATAGTATTAAAATAGTAAACATTGGATTCCCATGTCATACAACAATTTACAACAACGTCACCTTTACCTCACCAAAAAGTACTGCGAGCCCTTCAAAAGTTGAAGCAGCTCCGCTTTAAACTTAAACGCTTTTTTATGTAAACACGTAGAGCCGTAAGAAAATGCGCCGCACAAGCTGACGCAGGTGTTTTGTTTATGAAGAGCGTAAAGGAAATTAAAGCACTTGTGTAGGAGCAGCAAGGAAGTGAATAGACCAGCTCGATGTTAGAATACTGTTTATTATTGGAAGTACAAGTGGACACCTGGCCGCATGTAGTCAAGTAGATCCTTGTTTGAGGTATCGCAGAGAGCGGATACTCTTATCGCACGCCGGTCGCCTTCCGGTACATACTGAACTGGTCCAGGTATTGGTGGATGGTGTCTATGGGCTGGTACAGCTCGTTCATGCGGTTCTAGAACAGACACAGGGACATGAGTCTTTCTAATTTCTCGCCCCCCTCCTTCATATCGTGCAGCTGGTTTCTGCGAATGCTCAGTCGGCATCTGCCGATAATGTCTATATTCACACAATCTTATTCACAAAGAGCTAATAAAATTCCGGGTAGCGCTTCAGGACGGAGAATTCAATATAACACAGGTCTTTCTATTTTATTCGTCTCTAGTTCCGAATTCCTTAAAATGAAAGAAATCGTTCTGCGCCTTCTAGAGCTTCTTATATCTATCGCCGTTGTTATTCAGCAGGTGCCTTGGGTTGCACCCAGGAAGAAACTAACTGTTTGGATTTGAATTACCCATCATTACGGCTGTTTCAAGTCAAAATGTTTTCTCATTTTCTGACTCGATGAGTCAAGTGTTTAATAATACCATGAAACAAATAGAAAAATATCTGCATAATATATTGTTTTTCAATAGAAAATTTGTCTGCAATCAGTTTGACATGATCAACTCTGCCGTGGCTGTAAAACTAGACAAGAAAGCCTACAAAGTCAACTATATAGCTTTAGAGATAGTCTTCAGTCAGTCACAGTCTTCAGGCTTCATTATACATGGACTGCCCTACATTGCAAAAACGTTTATAAATTGTTTCATCAATAGAAAATCAATAAAACCAATTGTTTTCTGTTGTGTCTCTGGCAAAGAAGATAGTGAGTCGATGGGCAATGGTCACAACACAATATGGGTCAAGATTCACAATACCTCAAGAACAACGCATGAATTGTTCTGTGACACATACTGAGGCGAGGTTGTATCACTCGTACATTACTTGCTTTCAGATTCCCATAACAGAAAATTAAAAACCATTTCCCGTACGAAAATGACGCATGTTGTAATCAGATGCGAATCTGTTGGATCAATATTGGTTTTTTTCTGCATCGTCGTCTTTACCTCTTCTTAGCTCTAGATATGAGAGAGAGTAAAATACTAAAATATATACATACTCTATAATCAATTATACTGATCTTCTAGCTGCTAATACAAGTAAACTAAGCTAGATACCAAAAGGCAATATTTTATTTCATTTAATGCAATACTAAACAAATTTCAATTACAGAAACACATTTCTTTCTTATTTTGTATTCAATATTGATATTAATAACGATAGCAGTGTATATCGAGGAAAGAGCAAATTATATGTTATAATTTCTTGAAAATCCGAGCCGGTGTACCGCGGTTCGTGAGCATTCCCTCTACAGATTATGTGGGTGAGTGTTCAAATAATTGTCCATGCGACATGGGCACTTCAGTGTTGTAGCAGCTTAGACTTCAAACACGTACAACAATTTAATCATGGAACAGGGAGGATAGCAGTGGCGTTGTAGCCAGGCCAGGACTAGGGAGGTGGTGCAAATGTTGTCAGGACACTGGGCTGGGGGGGGGGGGGGGGGGGGGGGGGCGGCTCACAAGTCACAACAGCGCCGTAGGAAAACATGTTTTGTAAACACATTTTATGTTTAGAGGCAGCGACAAATGACGTCAACGAGGTAGACATAGCACTGCCAACTGGGACACTATTCTCAGTCATAACCTGACGAAACGAGTTCTCATGATGCTATTTCGAGTTTTAGAAATGAAATATACGTAATGCGATTCTGAGCGCCCGTTTCGCTGTCTCTTCTTCCAACGAGACGTGACTCATATTTACTGACTAGCTACAAGTCTGCTTCGCATTTATTTGTAACATGAATGAAAGAATGGCACTATAAAATATGTTGATGAAATAAATAAACAAATAATTAAATAATTAAATAATTAAATAAACAAAAAATAAATAAATACATAAATAAATAAATAAATAAATAAATAAACAAATAAATAAATAAATAAATAAATAAATAAATAAATAAATAAATAAATAAATAAATAAATAGATAAATAGATAAATAAATAAATAAATAAATAAATAAATAAATAAATAAATAAATAAATAAATAGATAAATAAATAAATAAATAAATAAATAAATAAATAAATAAATAAATAAATAAATAAATAAATAAATAAATAAATAAATAAATAAATAAATAAATAAATAAATAAATAAATAAATAAATAAATAAATTAATAAATAAATAAATAAATAAATAAATAAATAAATAAAGAAAGAAAGAAATAAAGAAATAAATCTGTTTTATAGTCTACCCACTCAGTTACTGATTTTCAGTGGGGGATATTATTTTATACAATTTATTGCGTTTCTCTGCTGTGACGGCTCCAAGTCACCGTTTACATGTACACCCGTATCACATAGACTCAATTAAATTAAGTTTCAATGTAAAAAAATCCTCAAGACGAGCCGGGAGTTGAACTCTGGACATTCTGCATTGAAAGCATTAATAAATGCCCAAGTGACTAGACCAACGAGCCACACAGACTACTTGCGTTTTGTTATTAGCTCATAGATCTACTTGAAATGTGTAGCAAATATAATCTCAAATGCAGCCTCAGCTAAAGCGTCGAGATCTCGGTAATACTGGCGGGGGAATATTCGACAACTTTATAATTACATGAATCCGATTGGCCGAACAGTCGAGTTTTATTGTCTCCCGTTTCCGGTGCAGTCGTTTTCGAATTCAGATCCAGAATCGCAACATCGATTTGAAGTGAGATGGGACTATTTCGAATAGGTGAAATGAAATGAAATGAAATAGGAAAAGTTTCAGAATGGGGGTCCTGAACAACTGCACACTGATAACGGTTGATGTTTTCGGCCCGAACTGTATTTATTCTCCTCATCCAGTCGCAGTCAGCCCTACGTAGCTTTGAGTGATTTAGTTTAGCACTGGAATGTGTAATGTATGCGAAATAATCTCTAATTCTTTTCTGGTAAAATTAATTGGTTTTGTAGTCGACACGTTTGCCAAACGCATGAATATTCAATAATTAGCTCTCCGTTCAGGTTCATTCGTTTCGACGGAGAGAACAGATCGTTTCTCTTCAAAATGAGCAGAAAAACATTCCAGAGGCAGTGGCCGTAGCATGGCTCGAGAGTCAGCCAAACGTTTCACTGGATTTGGGCATCCAGTGTTTTTTTCTGGTAAGATATGTCAAAGCCATGTTTGTTCTGGAACGCAATATATTCTTGTGCACAAACCTTATAACATCATCCAAAACAATGTTCTCAGCAAATTGTTAAATAATGAGAATCTCTAGCAGTTTTGTTTTTTTATTGTTAAAATCATAATATGACAAAAAATTAGATTTAATTTGTGAAATACTGGTGTAGTGTTAAGAGGTTTCGGTGCACAAGTGGGAATAATAGGGTGTAGCGAAATCTATGTGTGTATTTGTATCAAAATATGTTTATTTTGAAGTTCTTTAAATTTTAAAACAATACGTTTACTATTTTATGTAACATTTGATCAGTTTCAGATTATAAAAATAACTTTCTTCTAACCTACAGCATTAGCTGAAACTGTTAATGTCAATACTGAAAGAAAATATTCAGCGCAATACACTCACAAAAACAACTCCATTCCACTCTTGTTGTTTCAACCACAACCACAACTACATAGTGGTTCAAAGTTCGTATCAAGTCACTACATTCCCAACATTAATCTCATCACTTACACAGTTAAACAGTTACACAGTTACTCGTCTAAAGACCGCTCCACACGTTGTGTGTATTCGTCGCAGTAGCGTTTAGGCGAATATTTCCGGGTGTTCGACAGGGAGCAATAATACACTTCGCCTTGCCATCCAGACGTTGCGTGTGTTTGGCGAAAAAACTTTGTCGGGTCCTTTTCGTGTACATGGGTCGAAACACTTACTTCGTCACTGTACAGTGTACACCCTCCAGACGTTGCGTGTATTCGTCGAACATCCCAGTTGAGAACAGACGCTAGATTTGCGCGGTAAAAGAATCAGTTGAAGATGGACAGTGAAGATGAACTCATCGCTGTAAGCGCCGATTATGTTGTTATGAGTTGTGGGTTCTTGTTAAAAAAGAAAAAGAAACGTCGGAAAAAGAGATGGTGGACAATACTGGACACTCATAGAAGTTGCAATTCTAACCAAAGCATCATTAACGTCGTTACGAATTTTATGTTGAGGATGCTTAGGATTCCATATCGCGGGCTCATTTTCGTAAATAATTAAAAGCTCTAAAGTAACACTATTTGTCCACTCCATTTATAGATAAAACATCTACAGTCGACGGAACGAGAGAAAGTACTGAAAGCTGCTAAAAAATGAAACTGTTGACGAATATGTTTGGGGATGCGACGATACGTCTGTATGGGAAGACGAGAAAATTTGTGCGCGCGCAGGTAGCCTTCAAAAACCTTCGTCCCTCTTTGACTTGTGCCAGATTTACCGACTTGCGATGGGAAACCTCGCAACACCAATAACGCAGTACGAAAAGCCATCCACACGTTGCGTCGAATATACAAACAGTAATTTTTTGCTCGATTTTTTGTTCCAACTTCGTCAAATACACGCAACGTGTGGAGCGGGCTTAACGTGTCACGTTGCAATTAAACAGCTGCTTTCACTTCAATCTTGCCTTTTCTTCCTGTTTCGTTTTTAAAACCACTCAACCTCTTGTTATAGTCGTCGTACAACAACTTCGGTAATGCTTCCGTCACGGGTGGATGAGCGGCCGCCAACCAGCGGCCGTGGCTAATTCTAATACCTGTTCGGGTTGGCCGAGACCGTAAACACATCATTGATTGATGACGAAAGCGTTCCCGTAGTTGCTGTACGACTACTATAGATGATATCAGGCACTTTCAATCTAGAGTCTACTCCTTAAAATGCTTTAAAATTGTCAAAAAGTAAACGAAAATATGTCACCCCACAGATAATTATATACTATTTCTTATAAATCTTTCTTTGATCCAATAAATATTTCCGATTTTCAAAATCATCTAATTTAACTTTTGCAATGTGTTGTTGCAACACACCTTTCACCGTTATCTGTGCTTTCACAATTTAGTTAGGTTATTTGAAAAACAGAAATATTTTTTGGAATCGAAAAACATTTATAATAAAGAACATTTAATTCTGTAGGGGATGAGATATTTTGGTTTACTTTTTGACAATTTAAAAGCATTTTAAAGCACTTTTAACAGATAGAAATCTGGGGTTCTGCAGCGAAGTCGACAGGCCGACTTCACCAGAAACGAAACTGAGGGACTTCAAAAAGTAATGACCAGACCTGAGGACGCCTCCATATCAAATAACACTGCTTCATAGTTCAAATAAGTCCAAGTCCGTGTCCAGCCATATGAACCATGCACGCACACGTGTACACAGGACCATCACGGACCGACAGTCGGCTGCAGAACTTCCCGCGGTCCGTATCGACACACAGCTGGTCTGTTCACCTCATGCACACGTGTACACAGGACCATCACGGACCGACAGTCGGCTGCAGACCTTCCCGCGGTCCGTATCGACACACAGCTGGTCTGTTCACCTCATGCACACGTGTACACAGGACCATCACGGACCGACAGTCGGCTGCAGACCTTTCTGCGGTCCGTATCGACACACAGCTGGTCTGTTCACCTCATGCACACGTGTACACAGGACCATCACGGACCGACAGTCAGCTGCTATAAACCTTCCTGCGGTCCGTATCAACACACAGCTGGTCTGTTCACCTCATGCACACGTGTACACAGGACCATCACGGTCCGACAGTCGGCTGCAGACCTTCCCGCGGTCCGTATCGACACACAGCTGGTCTGTTCACCTCATACAAAGCACGCACGAGCTCAAATTGAAATGCAACACTGAGTCATTAATATTTCACGTGTGGTTTTTTAGTGCTTCCTCTAAAACAAACACAAAAACTAATATTCTTGGTTCTGAAAAGGAAATATATCCTTCCCTCCTCCAATGAAGTGCAATTTTGACAGACTGTTATCAAAATTCTTGCACTGGCAATTAGTAGTAGAAGTAACATTTAAAAAATAGCAAATAAATAGATGTATACAAGTTTGACCCACAATTCCAACAGATTCTAAAACCGCACGTATAGCTATAAGAATACAAGAACTATATTATTTTAGTTTGCATTTCTTGTGTTCATTTCATTCACGATGGTATGAGAAGCCTTATGTCACACGTGCTGCGAACTTCTGATTGAAGTGAACTTAATTTTAAACAATTCCTAATTATATTCACGTTCCTTATTTAGTCTCTCTTCGTCACATCCCGCAAAGATGAAGTTGTCGCATTACAATACGAATAGGAGCGTGGAAATACACAAAATGCATATTAACGAGGAGACGCAATATGGAAATGCTCCAGAAGTTGTAAGATCATTTCGACATAACGTGCCAGTACATGTATTAAAATAAGTAGCGATTGCCCAGTGTCAACTGACTGGGCAAATACTTTTGGTCGGTTGACCCAAGGGACATAACATGTTACTCAATTTTAAAAGTAGATATACGTTTGGCGCTACCTTTTGTAGAAAACGTGAAACTAAAGTTCGTACATTGTTTCGGTTTGGTCAATTCTGCTGAATGAAATCAGACACCAAAATTATTACCGATAGCTACTACATTTCAATCTCTTTGGATGAATTGCATCCAGGGTGTAGGTTTGCTTTGGAATGTCAAAATGTCGGCTTCGTTAACCTTAAATATTAAAAATAAATCTCAAGCACTAAATAGTAGTGTGAATTAACCACTACAATTAAAACATAATACAATGTTTGAGTGTTTTTCGTTAAGTTTCCGACATACAAGATTCGAAAATTCAAATGAAAGTAAGTTAAGAGCACGAGGGGGACCGGTTTCATACGACAAAGTGAAATAAACCCACGGACGAGTGTAAACAAAGTGTAGGCCTACCCTTCAACACCATCTCTCCTCACAACCACCCGTGGCATCGGTTTCATAGAAAACACTGGTATCCACCATATCCAACTCTGTGTATTTGTCCGAACCTTCACGCTTGACAGACGAGTGGTCAAAAGAACCAGCTCACAATAAATATTTCTGAAGTCACTTCCACGACTATTTTAGGCTTGTGCTATTAACAATAATAACATTGAGTTGATCTCTCGCTAGCGGAGGCTCGTCAAACTCCCAAGGCAGGTTGTCGCAACCTTAGAGCATGTATAGTTACTACTATCTATGCTCTAAGGTCGCAACCCGTTCCACATTGCCAGTTGTCATTGAAAGGTATCAACGGTATCAACGTATGGCATCAGTCATTATTGTAGCCTAAAGCGCCCATCCCATGTATGCGTCCATCCGATCCGTGTGATTGTGATGAGTCCATTTAATCGACTCATCCAATCACAGCCCATACTCATTCGACTTCGATTGCGAGATGCCGGCTGTGATTGGATGAACCGAAAAAACGAACGCATCTCACGGATCGGACGCATAACTTTACATAAACATTAAACAAATAACGCAACTAAAGAAAAATGGCAGGTATCAAGAAATTTCCCCTCCACCTTACAACCTAACCTCCACTCGGCACGGGTTAGAGTGCTCGGGAGCAATTGGAATGCGGAAGACCGTAGAACCATCGATCCAGGTGTCATTGTTAAAATTAGCAATATTTTGTGGTGGTTCACCCCCTTTCAAATTGCTCCCGAGTATTCTCACCCGTGGCGAGTAGAGGTTGTAAAGGAGGGAACATTCTTGATACCTGGCATTTTTCTTTAGTTGCAAAGGACTTAACAATGTGTTGGGCGCTTTATTTTGATGCCATATTCGAGTTCCTCTGGGACGATTTAGTGGTAAATAAGGTTAGATTTGAATTGACAATGGCCGGCACAAGTGAACGCTGAAGTTTACTTGTTGGACATCTAGTACAGGTGCACACACAATTAGTACTTCTATACCAAATGGCACAATTGGTCAAATTATTTTACCATGCCAGCCGGACTATTTATGTAACTTGCCTTACACGAGCGTGCAGCACGTAAAGCTGCACAATTACTGGCCATGTAAATAATGGCAACTGAGTTCTAATGTCACGCTACATTCTTCACCCGCTGCAGTCCTACGTGAGAATTAGGGCATAACAGATAAAAGTTTCCGATCTGCGGCCGTGAAAACGCTGACTCAGGTCGCTTCTTTGTAAAGCAATTGAAATAAATCACAGAATATCACGTGCGACTTTTACCGGCAAACTGTACGTATAGTATACATACATACGCCTGTTCGGGAAATGAAATGCAGATATCTGTTAGCTCGGTAAGAGAGGTCAGACAGTGACAACAAGAGTTAGAGGTTCAAGAAGTAGGCCTACTATATTATAGACATTGTCGCAGTATGGGTGCAGAAGCTTATGCCATTATAACTCAGTTAGAGCAATTCCGCAAGGATATTTTCATGCATAGATACTTACACATACATCCATGGCAGTTAAGTCTTATACTCTTAGATGAGGAACCAATGTTGACCTTAAACAAATTGCAACAGAACTGGTTCTTTTTGCACTGGATTCAGGAAAAAAATATATTATTTTACATAAGAAAAGTCTACCAAACCAAAATCCAAGGTGTCGAAATTGATCAAATTTCCGTATCAAATTACATAAAAAAATAAAATAAAATAAAATAAAATACAAAAAATATTTTCAATATACCATACCACATTTGTGGATATAATACCACATTTTCACAAAAAACCACAGGGTTAAATCTAGTATGTATTTAAGTATTTAATTAATGTATTAATTTAATTATATTATAATTTATAAAAAAATATATAATGAATTAATTTATACTATTACGACGTTACGATTTAGTTGTGAACATTAAAGAACATCCACAAGAACCAAGTTTCCAGGTTTATGATCACAAATTGTAGTAAGGGGCACCTCTATCGGTTTGGATGACTCGATGACAGCGCACGCGCACTACCCGATACCGTAACACGTGGATGAATGAATGAATAACGAGTATCATGAAACTGTTGAACACAAAAGGCAGCCGTCTATTTTAAATAATCTCTGCAGCAACATGCGTCATCAACGTGCATATCCTACATTCCACCGTCTTTGTAGCCGCGAGATGGGGGATGGGCCACATCCGCCGGACTCGGCCCCATCGATTGGAATGCCGGAGCGCCGTCGTTGAACATTCCACGGTATTCCACATGAAACGACTATATTATTCGACGTGGGATATTCATTTTAATGTTCATCCAATTCCAGTCATACGTAGGATATTAAATACCGCTACGACGTACATGAGTAACAGGAGCAATCTAATGCATGAATTAGTTTTATCCATCATTTAAACGCTTCAAAATACATAATGTTGTTCGACGAATAACATAACCTAAAACAGTTAATTAATTCAATAAATAGCCATATGAAGAGATAACAAAGTGAAATGCTACATTATATGCACTTGTATCTGATTAGAATCAATTGTTGCAACACTGTAAAGTGTCAAAAGATAACTTTAACTACAGAGTAATATCGTATACAACAAAACATTTTATGTATAGTTCAAAATCTGATTGACATAAATGGTAATGTGCATCCATACGACCTACTTTCTAGTAGTTCTCTTGAAATATTTGAAAGTTTTACCTTTTATGTAAATCAAATTATTATTATCTAACTAAACTACATATACAACGTAATATAAACTAGGTATTTTAAAATTATCTCTTACCCTATCTAGCCAATATTTTCGTCACGTTATATCTCATAGCAAACATTGTTGACATATATTTACCTGCAGGTATTGCGGCGGGGTACTCTGTACTGATGAGCCGAGGAAGCCTTGGAAGAATTCTCTAGTGAGTTCCCAGCAGCTGGCAGGCACCATACAGGGCCGGTACTCTACCTGCAACACACACCTATCAGTTATGCTCGGAGCTGAGTACTTCCTTCATGCGAAATGCATGCAGAAGAAATCTGAAGCTGTCCAATCGGCTTGAACACGATGGCGTTATACGTGTGTCCGACGGACAATAAACCGATATAGGTCGAGGCTCAGCGGTAAGACGCGGGACTCTAATTCGGGAGGTATAGCCATGCTCGAATCCGGCCACTGGCAGTTCTGACCGAAGGTTTTTTCCAAGATTTTCCTCAGTCGTAAAGGCGAATGCTGGGATTGAGTCATACTACCAGCTTTCGGACATTCCTTCCCGGCTATCCAAACATCAGGTAAAGCTAGTGTGCACCCTATATCAGGGATTCATACGAAAAAAAATTATGACGGATAATATACACGTTTGCCAACATGTTGGCTCATTTTGTCGAGACGTTTACAGTGGTTTAACAATGAGGAACTACAAAAATGGCAAGCTCAAAATTTATGTTGTTATTTTTAAGATCATTATTTTATTACTTATTTGCTACTCCCCCCTACCCGATAAATTAATGTTGGAAACGGGGTCAAGATATATATATATATTTGTAATGCGGAAAAATGAATATAAAACCATACCCCACAAAAAAAAAGTACAACCATAATTTTAGAAAGGCTTACATTCTACCACAGAGCCTATATAATTCACAAAGAGTAAGATGGCCAGCGGTCGCTACGTTGAATTCACCTGCGTCACAGGGAGCATTGGTTGTCATGATTTTTGAGTATTTTACGCTGTTTTTCTTATCTGACAGGTTCGGAAAAATTGCAAAATAAGATCAGTGTTGATTTGAAAGTAAAAGAGATGCAAAAGAACATGGATGCCTGTGGCTGTGTCGAACATGGAAGGCACCGCCCAATGGCCACACGCTTTACTAATATTATAAAGGATCTTGACGATCTACATTTTGTTAATTTTGTATTACAACAATCGCGTAGGCTACATTCCTTTTAGATAATCATTTATAAATCCTTTTATTCATCTATAGTAAATTTGCATAACACACGCCGGACGAAGTAACACATACACAGGGACATGTGCGACTCTTAAAACTTACACTTTCGTATTATACAAAGCAATGAGAACAATATCAGCGCCATAGGGGAACGAACGCGGACATTGTCGGTCGGTCCACTGGTCTATAGAATATTGTCTTCACTTTGTTTGATACTCAAGTAGTCAACACTTTATGGTAGCATTGATGATGATATTTGGGGTTTTACGTCCCATATTTTTGCAACGAGGCTAATCGAGACGATGAGTGGGTGACCACGAGGATAAAAAAAATGCCACATGATATCCATGCCCAATCCAGGTTCGAGCCTGGAACGCAGAGACCCCAACGTCTAATGACCTCGGCCACCTGCGCCGGCTTATGGTAGCGTTAGTTCTTATGGAATATCACGTCTATCTACTACTTAAGTGGGTAAGTGACCCACTTAAGTACCAAGTGCTGAGGATATATATATATATACTATGCCGAGCACGTGTCCAACACGTGGAGTTCGATGATCCCCGGCCTTTGAAGGGCGGTGGAAGGTGCTGCGCGTCGCGTCGCGCGCTATCTCAGAGGAACACGCTCAAAGTTTCAGACATGCACACATTACAGCGGCTTGATCAATCGACTTTTATTTTAACCCACTCTTAAACTTATCAATCCCTCCTAAAAAGTCTCCGAGCACGTGTTCCGGTGACGTAACGCAAACGACAGACCATCCACAAACCATGCCTCCAAGTATAGTTGCTTGGTTTCATTATTCACCCCCAAAAGTTAACACTGTTGGAAACATCCCCCTGTGCTTTTCATCTCATCATTATTATTGCATTGAAGTGTAACATCCAAGTGATATCGAAGAGTAAGAATAATATAGGATCGTTATAAATCCCACTCACAACGTTTCTATCTGTAAAAGTCTTGCTATTGACTAAAGATTCTATAACCAGAGTGTAGCTGTAGAGGCAACACATCAACATCGTAGAAGGTTACGTTCTACAACAATCTTTTCCTCCATTCGCTGCTTCGAAAGCTTCCCTCCCCCTACTTTTTTCAGGTAAATTCTTTCAAAAATATAACATTTTAGTTTCATCTTTTCAAGTAATCAATCCGTATAAATTGATTTTGAAGTAAGTCTCCATTCGTTTTATTTCTATATTATATCAATGAACACAACTATATACATGTGATATTATTATAGTTTTCTTAACTGTAGTGAATTTATTTCAGACACGACAATACACAACAATAAGACACAATACAATTCGCCCATGCACTGCGCTATTGATGCGTTGGGTAGGTTGAATAACTTGTTGTTTGTGGTTTGATGTTTACAGATTGTGCCCCGCTGAGGGGTGGTTATTTACTTGCGTGCGCTGTTTGCCGACTGTTAGAACCAACGTGGCGTGTTCTTTGTTATTGTGTGCTCTGTGGTTCGGTCTGTTTGTTTGTTTGTTTGTTACGGATGGCTGTTGCTGTTGTTCAATGTTGATGTTGATGGTGGTTGTGAAAGATTTGAATTAATTTTGTTTTGCGGTTCGTAATCATTCTACAGAATTAGTTTCCCTAAACGTAACTTGCGTGATTCTAAAATTAGAAGTACCACTTGTACAAATCTAGATGGCATTTGCATGAGATGCGGAGTATAAATAAGCACCGGAAACGAACCAAAAATAAGCTAGCTTAATTTCTTTATTGTAGAAGAAAGGATTGCTAGAATGTACGGTATTACTTTGAGTAGTGTAAAACACGGAAGAATGTGATTTAAACTTTTAAATGATGCAGCCATTATACGGTAAGAAATTGGCACAGTTTCTTACATTGGAATTAGTCTGGTTGCATAAATACGGGACGGTAATGCCCTCACTAAATAAACTAAGTTTAAACATTGTGACTTTGAACACCACGAGGTAAACGTTTCTGTCACAAAACAAAATAGGTAGATTGGTTTAGTGTTATAGAAACGACAGAAAGTTCACCCACTAAAGAAATTTCCATGTTGACTTCAACGTATCTAACCACCAGTTTCATGCACGCTGTGTCAACGAAAATGATCTCATTCATGGCGTTCTTTCATGCAATCATGCATTCATAAAAGGGGTAGTGTGTTTGGTATTTTTAGAATTCCAAGACACGGTCGAAATGTTGAATCATCACTGCAGTGGCGTAACTACCGCCCCCGCAGCCCCCGCGGTCGCGGGGGGGCCCGGGGGTTTCAGGGGCCCGCAAGGGCCCCGATAGTGTGTGGTCTTTGGTAAGACTTTGTTGCCATGCAATGAACTAATCTGTTTTGAATACGTCCCTGTGTCACGTGTCACAAAAAAAATTGTAAACAAAAAACGGAACAACGAGTGTTATTAACATATTTCTTGGTAACTACCTCGTCCCAGGGTGTGGTTTTCGTGAAGGGGAGCTGATGTGTAGCTCCACTCGGGGAGAAAATAAGTTTTTCCGTATTTAGCAATTTCAAAGCAAACCCCAATTATAGGGATGCCCACCAAAATGTTGACCACAAGTTAGTTATGACATTGACAAGCGAGTGAAAAGACAAGATAGTTGTTTGGTTGCTTTGAATGGTCTTTTCCTTCACCTTGAGTGACGAAGAATCCGTCGCTCGCCAGCCGCTACCCTTCTTTAGTATCGCGCTAACTTCCTCGGTGAAGGGTCGTGGAATTTTTTTGACTTTCGCGCATGTAAAACTGTTTTTATATTTTGCGTTGCAATTTGTGTTTATAGTAACTATGTGGTTTTAGTATAAAATTGTAAATATGTGTTTGTGCCGTGCTGTGTAACTTGTGTTTTGTGTACTATAAGGAGCAGTTCAGTGTAAGAATAACGATGCGATGAGTTATCGGAGTGAAAGTGGTTGTGCGAAAAGAAAAAAGAAGTTGGAAAGAGAAAAGGAAATCAAAAAACTGCCGAAGATCAATTCCTATTTTTCAACATCTTCTAACGTACAAACAAATAAAATTGACATTTCGGAAGTAAACGAAACTGTTAGTGACCCGTGTTGTTCTCACCCCATCTCAGTAAGTGGCCATAATCAGACTTCTGAGCCGGTTACGTCCGATAATAAAGTTCAATATCCTACAGACAGGGCTTATTTTCCTACTAATATTCTAGACTCGCGTTTGATTATTAAACATGGATCTTGCAGACCCAAAAATATATATTTTCCACGCGACAAAGATAGTGAGAGGCGATGTTTTTCAGAACATTTTTAAGCACTGTTACTTTTTTTAACTATACCTGTGACAGTTGCAGCGTCAGAGCGATCGTTCTCAAAACATAAAATTATTAAATCGTATTTACGTAAATCTATGAGGGAGCCAAGACTGAGTGCGTTGGGACTTATGTCAATAGAAGCCGCGAAGGCCAACGATATGAATGTAGATCATCTCATAGATACATTTGCAGAGGCGAAGGCGAGAAAACGCAACATTTTGTAGAAATCGGATCAACTACAATCTACATCCATCTTCTAGGACTGCTTGGTGAGTAAATAAATTGTTAACATATGAATGAATATTACTATGTCCCCCCCCCCCCCCCCCCCCTCCACACCGGGCCGCCTAACTTGGACGTCACCTCCCACACCGACCATTGATTATTGTCTATTTATTATAGGGGGGCCCAAGTGAATTACATTCGCGGGGGGGCCCGCACTAAGCAAGTTACGCCACTGCATCACTGTATACTGGACTGGATCTGTTTCGTGTATATTATTATGAACTAGTGAAGGAAAAAATTGTGTTAGTAATACTGGACTAGACTATTTCATCAGCAAGAGAATAGTTTGTTGAGGCCAACTACACGCAGGCCCACGAAGCACACGAGGGTATATCTTGGATCGGCGGCTTATTACAGAGTACGTGTTTGGTACGAGTGTTGCAAAATAGCATCTTGAAATATAATATTTACTATTTAGCAATCTATATTTTTGCATACACTAATAGTCTTCATAACATTTTAAATTTGTAAAATATACCTACACATTGTAGGGAAGAGGGCTACAAGATTTACTCTCTACAGGCACAAACACACAAACTTCACAACGAACGTATTTACAAATCCGCCATTGTTATAATAAATAAATCTTACATTTCATAATTCTTGACAGAAACTTAGTTTTATGGTTCAGACCACAAATAACTAAATATACACGTTCAGTCTAGTGGGTACAGTATTTGTCATCCACTCACAGCAATCACAGAGTCAATTCGGGAAAGTACATTTTACTTTATCACTCTCAGAACAAACACATAAATGTCGCTTTGACTCTTTACATCCATAGCACAAGATACCAATTTTTTTTTGTAGGAATACCCGTTATAGGGTGCATACCAGCTTTACCTGATGTGCACCTCTTCAGGTGACTAACTAGGTTATTGGGGTGTTTGGATAGCTGGGAAGGAATGTCCGAGGACTATTAGTAGGACTCAATCCCAGCATTCGCCTTCACGACTGAGGAAAACCTCAAGATACCAACGTTGCACATAACTAATTGACTGTCCGAGTCAAGCATGGAACAGTATATAAACAAGATGGTGGACATATGCTGCGGCTGCGGGGAAACGGGCTTCCGTTGCAATGGTTCAATGCGTAATATCATTGAGTTTATTAGTATAGGGTAGAGTCCCACCGTCCATTGGCGACTGTCTATCCATAAATCGCCCGTGTACGCTAGTGCAAGTACTGGCGGGGAGCCGCCAGGGGCGCAGCGAAGGGGGGGGGGGGGGGGTGATCAGGGTGTTCGATCCCCCCCGAAATAAAAAACAATGTATTTTAAAAACGCAATTATACTTTTATTTGTAGATTATAATTACAATTATTATTCCATTGAAAAACCTATTCCTCGAATAATTATAAATCCAATGCTTCTAATGGGTCCGAAACAAATTACAGTATGTCGGCTGCAAACTATACTCTGTACTCCGGAAAAACATACATCCAGCCGCTCCCCCACCCCCCTTCGGCAATGTTTTTTTAAGTTTTAAGGGTTACCACCCATCCTGGAATGACTGGGACAGTCTCGTTTTTGAAGGTAATGTCCCGTGTCCCGACTTCACGCTGCCTGGACGACAAAAATTCCGGTTTTGAGGAAACGTTTACACAACATCTAAAAATTAGCAAACTACGAATCAAATTCGCCTTAAAACTAGTTTAGGCACCTAAAATTAACAGCCTTAAAAAAATTTGCGCCTTCGGCGAAATTGTCTCCGGCGGCTGGGGCTTTGCCCCAGACCCCAAATGATCCACACCACCTCGTTTTCGGGAATAGTCATCCCCCCCGAACCAAAATCCTGGCTACGCCCCTGGGAGCCGCTAGGTGCCGCCACACGTACCCACTGATTAGGTCGCGCTGATGTGGCGGCACCTAGCGGCTCCCTCCCAGTACTACTAACGTGCACGGGCGATTTATGGGTAGACAGTGGCCAATGGCCGCTGGGCCTCTACCCTACACTAATAAACTCAATGGTAATATGCAGATGTGACTGCAGGCGACACCCCCCGCTAATCTGTCACACGTGGTCTTTAGTCTCCTCGTTACACACGCTTGCATTCATCGGCGCTGCCACATTACAATACAGCGCAGTGCAGTGTCCAATACTAATCAATAGCCATTAGCCCATTACAAGTACAGTAATCATCAATACCTGATGAGTACTTTATAGTGTAAATGTGATAACGTGATTAAAAGACATAAATCCGTGTAATGACCAAGTTCCAGAACTAATTTAGAGTGGTGCTGGTGGACAATGTGCAATTTATTTTAGGCCACGTTGCTACGATAGCTCCAAAGTCACAATTTATGCATTCACGACACTATCATAATTAAGCGAGCGAAGCGAGCGTTTCCACTTGACTCTTATGGCACTTCGTTCTGTTTTTTTGTTTGTTTGTTTGTTTGTTTGTTTGTTTGTTTGTTTTTTTTGTTTTTATGTCCGTCGATAGCGGTCGAACGGAAAGTCCGATCAACTTGAAATTTGGACCATCCACAAGCCTCGATGTGGATTGAAGGTGTATAGTTTTGAGGCAAAATCGTTCGAAAAGTAACAAAGTTACACCATAGTTACTGCAAAATATTTTTCTGAAACAAAATGGCGGCAAAATGTGAGATAGCCAGATTTTTCTACGGATTTTTCCGGTCACGAATATGTTAATGTAATGGCAATCTGATAAATATTGGCAAAGTTACACAAAAGTTACTCGAAAATATATTTTTGAAACACAGTTACGGCAAAATGTGAGGTGGCTATGTTATAGTAAATTTTTGTCCGGTTACGAATATACTAATGAAAACGCGATCCGATACGTATAAGAGGCAGAAATTACATTTCTATTGCTGTCAATAACTGTTAGTAACGGTGGCGGACCGCGGCGAAAACATGACAGCGAAAATTCTTAGCAACGCACATTGCACTGCATCCAACAATGTCGGGAAGTATAATAGCTATGGAAATAAGAAACATTTTTGCAATGCGCATTCTTGAATTGTTGTTAATTGTTGTTTGTATTAGCATTGAAATCTTTTCGCCAGAAAGTTCGTAGATATTGACGCGCTCGCTTATCAACGCGACAAACAGAGCGTTTTCCTAGTGATATAAGTAAGTTATAGTCAAGAAGTGAATTCATGTGATAGCTTGTATTTTAGGTATTGAAACCCTTCTAAGGTGATATTAGCCCGTCAGCTAGTAGACTTGGCCCGGATGCAAATCGGTAGTTAAGCGAGCGAAGCGAGCGTTTCCACTTGACTCTTATGGCACTCCGTTCTGTTTTTTTATTTTTTTTTATGTCCGTCGATAGCGGTCGAACGGAAAGTCCGATCAACTTGAAATTTGGACCATCCACAAGCCTCGATGTGGATTGAAGGTGTATAGTTTTGAGGCAAAATCGTTCGAAAAGTTACAAAGTTACACCATAGTTACTGCAAAATATTTTTCTGAAACAAAATGGCGGCAAAATGTGAGATAGCCATATTTTTCTACAGCTTTTTCCGGTCACGAATATGTTAATGTAATGGCGATCTGATAAGTATTGGCAAAGTTACACGAAAGTTACTCGAAAATATTTTTCTAAAACGCAGTAACGGCAAAATGTGAGGTGGCTATCTTGTAGTAAATTTTTGTCCGGTAACGAATATATTAATTTAAACGCGATCGGATACGTATTAGAGGCAGACATTACATTTCTACTGCTATCAATAACTGTTAGTAACGGTGGCGGACCGCGGCGAAAACATGACAGCAAAAATTCTTAGCAACGCACATTGCACTGCATCCAACAATGTCGGGAAGTATAATAGCTATGGAAATTAGAAATTTTTTTGCAATGCGCATTCTTGAATTGTTGTTAATTGTTGTTTGTATTAGCATTGAAATCTTTTCGCCAGAAAGTTCGTAGATATTGACGCGCTCGCTTATCAACGCGTCAAACAGAGCGTTTTCCTAGTATTATAATATGTTGATTATAACACCGATACAGTATTTTTACTTCCACTGTTCGTTGTATCAAGTTTAAATTTTTTATCGAGTTAAGACTCCTTATTACCATAAAATGTGGATGACATACGTATTCGTGCCACTGCCTAAATCACTTATGCGGAGACCCGAAATAACTAATAGAATTTGTACATTTTCTATGAGACCTTGAAATATCTAATAGTGTAATAGTTACCTGTAATACAATATACTGGCGGGTCAATATTGAGCTACAAGTCACGACACATGAATATAATATGACGGAATGAGTTGACAGTTGTGCTTGAAACCACTTCTCTGCAAGTTGTGTTTTCTTCCAGGCTTCAGCTTCACCTAGTGTGTGATCAACAACAAGCTGCTAAGTAAGCGTCAAGACAGTTGTGCTTGAAACCACTTCTCTGCAAGTTGTGTTTTCTTCGAGGCTTCAGCTTCACTTAGTGTGTGATCAACAACAAGCTGCTAAGTTAGCGTCAAGACAGTTGTGCTTGAAACCACTTCTCTGCTAGTTGTGTTTTTTTTCCAGGCTTCAGCTTCACTTAGTGTGTGATCCAACAACAAGCTGCTAAGTTAGCGTCAAGAGTATTCTTCTGTGGGAAGTGCATGGTTGTGGTTGCATGGTTGTACGGTTGCATGGTTGCATAGTTGCATAGTTGTATGATGCATGGTTGCATAGTTGCATGGCGCATGGTTGCACGGTTGCATAGTGCATGGTTGCATGGTTGCATGGTGCATGGTTGCATGGTGCATGGTGCATGGTTGCATAGTTGTATGATGCATGGTTGCATGGTTGCATGGGTGCACGGTTGCATAGTTACATGGCGCATGGTTGCATAGTTGTATGATGCATGGTTGCATAGTTGCATGGTGCATGGTTGCATAGTTGCATGGTGCATGGTGCATAGTTGCATAGTTGCATGGTGCATGGTGCATGGTGCATGGTTGCATGGTTGCATAGTTGCATGGTGCATAGTTGCATGGTTGCATGGTTGCATAGTGCATGGTGCATAGTGCATGGTTGCGTAGTTGCATGATGCATGGTTGCATAGTTGCATGGTTGCATAGTGCATGGTGCATAGTGCATGGTTGCGTAGTTGCATGATGCATGGTTGCATAGTTGCACGGTTGCAGTTTCCAGGATGCCATTATGCAAGCACGGATATCACGTAAGCGACGCATGCCCGCGCCGCGCAGCTTTCAATGACGGTAATGTAACGTGTGCTACGACAACATATTCATGCAAGGAAGTTCGTCTGTGAAGATGTCCCACTCGACCTACATCACGTACGCTAATGCTGACGAGCCGGTGCATGGGATCGCCAATATACAAACAAGGTCTTGGAGTTTGACGAGATTCCGTCAGGGAACTGTCAATGGACCATGGACGTTTGAAAACCAATGTTGACTTCGGCGCTTCTGCAGGGAGATATTTCCTTGAAGCTTTGCTATTAATTAGCCCAGTGCAACTGAGTTCAATACTAGACACACGGGATTGCCCTTCTCGCTATACCACCTTCACATGGCACGGGTCAGTGACCGAGCAAGGGATGGGATGGAAGTCGAACCCTTTAACACGAACGAATTGTTTAAAAAAAATATTTAAAAACACTTTTTCCCCCGTGCCGCGTGGAGGGGGTACCGAGGAAGGGAAATGCCCGTATTCCTGGTATTGAACTCAAGTTGCAACAGTAACTCCGAAATAAAAGACTAATCACTATAATATAGGTCAGACTCTAAATTGAAATAGCAAAAAATCTTGTAAAAACTATCGTCTGTTGCTACACGTCAACAAACCTAAATGTACCGACCAAGGTTTAATTCCAAACGCAAAAAACAAACAATCAGAATTGGATTCGGATCCAGGCTACTTGAAAATAACAACTTTTAAATTAGTTTGGGTGGGCAAAATGCCAATATTGTTGCCTCTTCCAACAGCTATTTTCTAACGTAAGTAAAGTGAGGACGATGATAATAATTCAATGTCGCGTTTCCCCTTTATAACAAATAACCCTTTAAAATCAATATTCGCAATATCTGTACACGTGTAAGAATGAAACTTCGCCGATACAAGAACAAAATTTACAAAGGTTTACAGTAAAGGCTGCAATTTAGCGTTGGCGTAGCACACAAACAAATAAATAGACCAAGAAACGAACCGTAAAAATAGGCTTGACCCGGAACTAATTGGTACAGAATTTTTTTTGATCAGAAGTTGTTACTTATGTATACCTACATGCGCTTAAGAAACTTTACCGCTGTCCGACACCCCTAATTAGCGTAATTAATTAAAATGTTAAAACTAATTAATGATTATATTATGGTTGTTTTTGAAGATTTTTCAGAATTGAGATTTTTACTACATCGCACAACCCTTTTTGTAATTAAAAAAAATTACTTACATCAATATCAATACTTCGGTAGTCATTAATTAATTACTATTAATTATAATAACAATTTCAATTAAATGCTTCCCGTGTAAAATTGGTACAATCGAATATTGTTTTGACAGTTGTAAATATAAGAATAATAACATATATAACTTGTGTAGAAACTTTACTGCAATCAAAAAACTATTTACAGGCTAAATCAGCTAATTAATAATTAATTATTACATTTATAACTTACATACGTACATATTTGAACATAGGCAATATGGGTATCAAAAGAAAGCTGCTGATACGTTGGTTTTAATTCTGGTACCCTCAGGGTCATTCAAACAAATTTATGAAGTTTTTCTAGGGGGGTAGAAAGAAGGGGGGGGGATTAATAAAGAATATTATCAAACAAAAGCTATTTATACGTTGTTATTAGTAAAAAATACTTTTAGAGTGATAAAAGACAATGTACCCTAGTGCTTGGTTAATAGCGGGGGGGGGGGGGGGGAGGGGAGGGGGTGGTAAAAAGTGTTCTCATAACCCAATTTTGTGTCTGATTTTTGACACTATTTGATTTTACTTCTTAGATATGAGGTCCGATTACTCTGATACAAAACTCCAGGCTCAACTATCCGAATTTAACAAAATGGGTAGTGTCATTACCGCGCATAGTTTCTTTTACTAAGTACCTATTACCTAATAATTAATAAACCGTAATATGCAAAGATTTTGTCCTTGTAACCAAGCAAAGTTTTAGTTCTTGATAATTATGACTACTTGTCGAACACAGTGATCGCAAATATTATTGCAACGGATTATAAACTCAACTAAATTCCTATGTAAACAAGATTTGGAAGATTTATTCTGTTACCTCTTGTCACCACATACAAATTTAAAACCGCGAACGTTGATGGAGATACAATCGAAGTTGATCTTTTGCTGCTTTTCCAACGACTCTCGAGCGTCGGAGAGTCATCAGAGGATGATTTAGCAATAGCTAATTTAGTTTTTTAAGAGTTGCATTATGATATAATATGTAAACTTTAATTTTTTTTACGTAGGCATTTGTATTAACTTTCAAATTAAGCACACTACCACAAGATGTATTTGACTATTCGGGCATTTCCAGGTATAAGCTGAAAATTCTGCTCCTGGGGATAATATGTTTGCAAATACACGAAGAAAATGGTATAGAAATAATATGAAAGTGAAAGAATATGAAATAAGTAACACTGTTACAAGCAAGTCTTGCTTTGAGATTGATTAAGGGCATTTTGATGCATCACATACCTTATAAAGGTCTAGAGACAAAACATTTGAAGAGTTATGTAGTATGTGGAGTACATTAAAAGCAAATATCATAACTACTGAAGTATTTGATGGCTACGATAATGGGTCATCAACTAAACACATCACACATTAATTTTCAAACAACAACGTACAGGCATTTAGAACGGATGCACCTTCTTGCAGTTGCATCGTACTTTACAATTACATCATAGAATTTGAAAAACATGTAGTGAGGCTGGTGGCTTGTCAGTTGGTACAGGACATTTTTTTTAAGAGTTGTTACAAAGCTAAACTTGTACTTGATGATACTAATGATAAAATGTGGTGGGGAGATGCTGATAATGTAGGTTGTTAAGTCTCATGATGAATACTGTGTTAGCAGTTATTAATTTATGTGTAAACTTCTCTCTTATCATTTTAAAACATGCCGATTGCTTTTCCACTGCACTCAACAATCTTTGTGTTAGGAGATGTGGGATTGTTGCAAATATATGAATTAAAAAAAATCTTATGCAAATGTCTTGAATGGCAAAGCTTAACCTATTCTAAACATTCTTGAAGTAGTGTCACATCCACTTATTACGCGAATGAAGGGTAAAGAAGAACCCAATTCTTGATCCTAGCTTGGTTGTTGTGTACGGTATAACGCATATTCCATATTTTCTGTTTGCTGGCACCAGCTTTCAACTCTGATTCAATGATTAAATCATAAACAGGATTTTCGTGATTGAAATGCATACAATTACTGGCAACTCTGTAAAATCATCAGTGAGGGTGCTGTTCTCTGGTTAGCCGACTCTACATCGGCGTCGTCTTGTGCTTTAAGTACTGTGATGTTATTGGCTTCAAGTCTCGTCGTAAAAGGCTTATAGTGAATATTCATTTGTTAATTGGGTTGAGAGTTGTTCTATGTTCTATATTGACTGATATTGATATGTAATTGACTCCTTCTGGATTGTAGTTCATCTGTTACCACCATTCCATTTCAAAAATGTGATGTCAAGGAGATGGCTCATTGTCGTAGCTATCAAATGCTACAGTGGTCTTATGACATTTGATTCTGATGTGCTCCACATGATTATATATTACATATAGGTTTTTATAAGATTTCTCTAGAGTAGTATAGACGAATATATACGATGCAGTTAATGCTATGTATCAATCACAAAACAATTGTGTTAAACTTATTAACATCCATGGCTCAATGAGTATCAAATCAGACACAAAATTGACTTGTGAGGACGCTTTTTACCCCCCCCCCCCCTCCCCTTTTTAGCCGAACACTAGGGTATATTGACTTTTATCACTTAAAAAGTATTTTACTATTAACGTCGTATTAATAGCTTTCGTTTGATGCGTTTGACGTTATTAATTATTTAACCCGCCCCCCCCCCCCCAAAAAAGACTTTGGAAATTTGCTTGCATGACCCTGAGAGTATCGGTACTAAAATCAACGTATCAGCAGCTTTCTTTTGATACCTATATTGCCTATGTTCAAATATGTACCTATATAAGTTTTGAATGTAATAATTAACTATTAATTATGCTAATTTGTCATACAAATAATATTTTCACTGCAGTAAAGTTTCTACACAAGTTTTGTATGTTGTTATTCTTATATTTGAAACTGACAAAACAATATTCAATCGCACCAATTTTACACGGGAAGCATTTAATTGAAATTGCTATTTTAATTAATAGTAATTAATTAATGGCTACCAGGATATTTATTTTGATGTAAGTAATTTTTTTAAATTACCGAATAGGTTGTTTGATATGGTTAAAATATAGATTCTGAAAAATATTAAAAGTAACCATACTATGAGCATTAATTAGTTTTAACATTTTAATTAATTACGCTAATTAGGGGTGTCGGACAGCGGTACAGTTTCTTATGTGCATATAGGTACACCTAAGTAACAACTTATGATCAAAACAAATTCTGTACCAATTAGTTCCGGGTCAAACTGTTCGTTGCTTGGACTAAAAGTCACCGTTGCTCATAAAAAAGTTGTTTTGTATTACAAACCAATTACAATTAATATAAACATGAAAAAATAATCTTTCCATTTCCTGTTCAAAGCAAGATGAGGAAGATGTTTCAGTCAACAATAAAATACATGTCTTGTTTCGCCAACAAATATACGATGGTGAAGATCATTGCACGCCACCGAAAGATATGACTCACTGCTGCCACACGAGCCTCTAATTCGGGAGGTCGCCGGTTCGATACCAGCCACCATCAACAAAAAACCAAACAAAAACACCACATCTGGCGATCAAGGCCACGAGATACACTGACAATTCAAGTCAAACGTACACGTAGACCTATACCGAATAATCGGGCAGCAAATAACAAAAGAAAATTCAAGATTTCGCGAGCTAACCAGTTTGTAATCTAGAAAATAGAACAGTAACTGACAAACTGTATAGAACTGTGTTTTAAAGGGATGGTCAGGTGAAAAACTAAAAAACTACCATTTGTATATGTCCACCCTCAAATATGGAAAAAATGACTACAAGATACCATACTTCAACAGCAGGCGGTTCAAAAATTAAAGGTAATGCGATTTTTTGGCTTGTTGCTACCAAGTAGCACCGAGCAACTTTTCTCATGGTAGTTCCCATATAAAACAAATGTTGCCTCGAGATAGTAAAACCACCGCTTAAATAGGGGACTTATCAAAAATCGCTCAGGAGCAAAATGTGCATCGTGTCTCTACCGATAACATGCTCTTAGAACGAACGTGTCATTTACTTAACGCTCGTTAATTTACATACGCAAATTTCAAAACTGCTTCAAATTTATATGGTTGTCTACGACCAATCTATGAAATTAACAAAATTCACTTAAATCAACAAATCAGAATATTTCTGTGGGAGGAGAATTTGCCCTGCGCATGCGCCACTTAACCAACTTTGTCAGATTAACAAAAAGTTGAATTTGATTGAACTTTCGCCTCAGCTTGACTTGGCGTACCAATTGTAATTTCTTTTATGTGTGTGAAATACCTACCTCACGAGAATAGCCTGATAATACACCGATAGAGATGGCTAAGTGATAGCACATGAGGAGCTCTAATTCGGAAGCTTGCTGTTTCGATACCCACCCATGCACTCACGGTAATCCTTACTGAATGTTCTTCTGATGTTGTCCTCAGTCATACGTGATTGCTTGTATTTATATCAACATTAATTAAATAAAATTCTATTGAACTTTTTTTTTTAATTGACCTAGCCGTTATTGAGGGGATATTATATAAGAGAACGACTCTAATTTTTTGGAATAATGCAACAATCAACAGCGCGCCTTCGTTTACTCGCCGACATATAAACCAAAGAGTGGTAAAGCTCTCTTCTTTATCAACAACTCTAATGAATAATTCATGTTTTTCTTTAATGTAAAGTAGGTTGTACACTGAAAATCTAAAAGGTAGATGTTGGTCGAATTTTCGACCAAAAGGGGTATACAATGGTTGATTGCTTGACCCAAGGGTAGAAAATGCTAGATTAGTAGATGGTGATGGAAATTGGTAGATTGAGAGTTGAAAAATTCTAGGTTAAATTGATAACAAAAGTCCTAAAAAGTTTATTAATCGACCACAATAGCGACTCACTAATTATCTCTTAGGCCCGGTATTATAACGCCCGGATAAATATTTAGACCACCACTAACTTGTTTTCTCCATGACAACCACCAATCAGAAGCGTGGTTTCATAGGAAAAAACAAGTTAGCCCAGTGCTAAAAGTTTAACCGGGCGTTATAATACCGGGCCTAAGAGATCATTAAGTCAATCGACCAATAAAGGCCGAAACATTACAATAAAGAATGGGGTATCAACTCCATGCCAGGGGATTTCGACCTACAACTCTACAAGTATATAAAAATATACCTTAAAAGGGCGAGATTCAAAATTTTAAATAAGCCTGATGGGTTATAAATTTCTTCTTCAAGGGGTGACTCGGAGAAGAATAAATAAAAGGTCGATCTAATAGTTCCAGTGACGGATCAGTCGAACATTATGGTTCAAATATTCGCTGCTGTGGGTCATTTCTATTGGTATAATTTTCACTCACTAAAGAGTAAAGACCATATACCCACCTCCAAAATGATGACAGTTCGACGTTAAATAGATAATTATTATCACGCTTCCGGTCGTGTGTCGTTAAATAAGCATCTGTTGGTATAATATTTACCTACTAAAGCCCACTTGACAGCCTAAAAATACATAAAAATGCGACCACGAAAAGTAGATTGGTACCAGTCTGCAGGCCGATCCAATAGTTTCTCTGGCAGGCCATCAATTGACCTCGAAGGGTCAAATAATAACCGTGATTGGCCGTTAAATGTACATTTTAAAATAATAATATTATTATACAATATTAATAATAATAAAATACCGGAATTTGACCGCGAAGAGTAGATATATATAATTTGGCAGGGTAGGGCAAACTATCGAAGTTATCGAAGCTGCTGGGACCCATATTAGAATAGCTGCGCAATATTAGCCGTTGATCTCTTGCAGATGCAGATCGGGTTGCGCAGAGGATGGAGTTCGAGTACCAGTAGGGTCGATCAAATTAATATGTATCATTGATATCAATCATTGATTGATATGTTCATATATTACGCCAAACTGAACATAAAATGTCATTCCAGGTCATAATGTATTCGTAACGCTGACATATTAAGCAATTAAGCGGTCGTAGCGTGCGTTTCTATTCTACTCTTAAAACGCGTTCTGTTGTTTTATGTTTTTTGGTCTCGCGATAGGTGAACAATTTCAAGTTGATCTAGTTGAAATTTAGACTATCCACAAGTCTCAATGTGGATTGAACGCCATTAGTTTTGTGAAAATATCGGTCAATAAGTAATAAGTTAGGAACTAAATAGTAAAAAGTACGGATACCTAGGAGCAAGGATGGCTGAGTTAACAGGCAACCTCCCGTATTCGTGTCTTGTGTCTAGATCAGTTGGAGAGACCGTCTACCCACGTCTCTCCATAGAATGCACTCTGCAACGCACAAGTATTTTGGCGGGTACGACGTTCACTGTGTCTGCAACTAATTGCTGTGTGTGTTCCATGTTGTGTTCAAGAAAATGGGGGGCAGATTACTTAGTTAAAAAACTTACACTCTTACCTAACTATACTTACATAATATTCAAATTAATTTTAGGTTTGGCTAGATAGCTTTTCTCACGGCCCACATCATTGAAGGCAATAAAACATTATTATCTAGGTATGAAATTGGTTTGTTACATAATATACATTGTCATGGATTGTGTTTGTAGTTTATAACTTGTAAACTTCATGGTTAATGACTATTTGGTATCTCCAAAAGTTTTCAAAATGTGGTACGGTATATATGTTTGGATAATATATAATAGAACTTGTACTTGCATTGTATTCACAAATGATTTCTACTTTGTGTTTTACTTGTTGATCAATAATTGACTTTAGTTTATTATCTTGTAACGTCTACAAGTAGTTACATTGATCAATATTGAACTATGTTTTGAATATGTCCAAAAAATGGATTTGTTTGCAATATCTGTCCGTGCATTATGATATACCTTGATTGGTGGCATTTACATCTGAAAGCCAAAAAGTAATATTTGTCATGCAATGTCTTGTCTTGTGGCTCACTATTTCATTACTAGAATGATTATTTGCAAATTGTGTTTACACTTGTGATAAAGAACATTCATCCAAAACTTTGTGTATACTTATTATATCCAAACATAATTTTGTAGCTCCTCTATCTATAAATATAATCGTAAGTAGTCAATAGAGTTTGTTATTATTTATAACAGAGAGTTTAAATTATAAATATTAGCTACCTAGTTTAAAAATATAATTAGATTCTCATGTAGGAACAAGACTTAGCTCTCCAGTTTTTAATCAAAAAATAGAACATAAACTGACAAACTGTGTATAACTGTGTTTTAAGTAAGAGTATGGGATTGACAAGTTGTTTCAATGTAAATGTGGCTCCTCAATCACAAATATATGTATATAATCGTAATTAGGTGATACTGTTTGTAAGGTAACGTCGTGGGTTAAGTTATTTGGTGAGCCGAGTATTAAGTGAAAATAGAGAATTAAACAGATAATTTGGGAAATTAAAAATAGTTTTGTGATGGGTTAGTGGTCGGGGTAAGAGTCTAATTGAGTCATCAGCCTACTTGACTATTAACTAATATGCCTAGTCTATTAATATAAAAGTGAAAGTATTATACATAAACTTTTAGCTGTAATGTTAGGCGCGCGGGATCGGCTGGCTCCGCCGGATTCTAAAAAAAAGTTCTCCAGAACCCCTTTTTCTCCCATCTTGAGTCATACAGGAAAACAGTGACTTTGTAGTTGAAGCAACAAAGCAAAATATAACGAACGGTATCCTTTACTGTTCACCAGGATCCTTACCGCATCTGCAGATAAGGCAGTGTCTAGTCCTGGACCTCAAGGTCTGCCCAGACCAGTTGCCAGTTTCCTCAGACTCGTTATTGCTTAAGACATGTAAAGGACCATTCACAATCAGCTTAAAGGCGTATGGTTTAAAGTTTAAGGCGTAGTGAATTCCCCAAATTTTAAGTCTTACAATTTGAGCCTTACGATGAGCTAATCACTGCAAAGTATTTGCCGTTCCATAAACCATACGACTTAAACCATACGCCTTACGCCTTAGACCTTTCGCCTTGGAACTGATGTTAAATGGGCCTTTACCCGTAACAAAGGTACGATAGTAAGATGCAGAAGCAGATAGTATGATAACTCGCATCCGATTATTTTTAATCTGATTACTGAATACAAATATGAAATGAACACAAAGGCAAATAACTAGGTAAACGCTCTGTGTCACCAAAAACATTGTCATGTGTGTGTTCATTTAGATTAAACCACCTTCAGATATGACGTCACATCGTCCACAGTTGTACCAGTAGGTGGTCTAATCCCTCCGCTGGGCGAGAATTGTGATGTTCGCCTCATGTAGTAAAAGCTAGGAAAACGCTCTGTGTGGCGCGTTGATGAGCGAGCTTATATGCGCCATGTTCATTCTGTCCATGTTCAAAGTTACGCATGGGCCTCTCCATCCTCTTAGCGGAGATTCGGTGAACTTCAATGTCGCGCGCTGCTTGGATCTAATACTCTGCTAGGGGGCCGTTTTTATTTGTAACAAACTATCATCTTTCGTTGTTATGTTTAGTCACAATATTTATAGCATTGTTAATGTAATTTGTACTTCTAAAACTTATCGGATTAAGACTAAATTGACATATTCGTGACCGGACGGATATTAACTATAAAATGGCTGTCTCATAATTGGCCGCCATTTTTCGAAACAAGGTTTTAGTAATTGTATAATTTTGTAACTTCTCGACCGATTATTCTACAAAACTAGTGGCGTTCAATCCACATCAAAACTTGTGGATGGTCAAAATTTCAACTTGATCGGACTCTTCGTTCAAACGCTATCACGAGACAGGAAAAAAACAAGAAACAAACAAACAAACATAAAGAGTGCCATAAAAGTAGAATGGACACACTCGCTTCGCTAGTCACTTATCCTATTTTGTGCCTCGTTGGTTCTGTAGCCTTATTACTTATTTCAATTCAGAAGGTCCGGGGTTGGATTCCCGGTTCGGATTGGGTTCTCTCTACTTCTGGAACATAAAGTATCATCAAAATAGTTATACAAGTAAATGGTGACGTTTGAGCCGTCATAGCAACGAAGCAAAATATAATGAATGGTATATCCTGTACTGTTTACTGCATATAATGAGTGTTTATTTAACTCGTTACCCACAACATTGACACGACAGTATCACGCAAGCACAGACAGGGACTTAGCCATGCGTGGGCAATAAACTCATTCCCAACTTTAATCTGATTTCCAAATAAAAAATGGAATGATCAGACCCTGAAACATTGTATGAAAGCAGCTCTAATCTCGCCGTGGAGCACACTTATAGTGTCAGGAGATATTTTCAATTAAAGAAAGAAAAATTTCCAAAATTGCAACAATAATAATATTTAAATTAATTTCAATTAATAAAGGGTTTAAAGACGTATATTTTGAAGTGAACATTGATTATTTTTGAAATTATTTGCAATTTGTTAGGCTCCCGGGATGTCCTTGAAATGAGCGATGTTAGCGAAAGTTTGAAACAATAAAATCCCTGTTTGGACAATCCCAAACAATAGAAACATTCCCGGGAATAAAGGTGGTATAGCTACGGGGTTTCAACAAAAAAACAATTTTAAAAATCATATTTAGAGTCTACACACTCAGTAATAGATGGATTTTCAGCGGGAGACTTCAATTAAAAGCGACTTAGGCCCGGTGTTTCAATGTCCAGTTAAAATCTACTCTCCAGTTAAATTGTTTTCACCATGACAACGGCCAATAGAAATACACCAAACTGGGCTTACCTGACAGTTTAATTTACTTGACACTTTAACTGGACATTGAAATACCGGCCCTAAGCCAACCAACACTGTAGGCTCCGAACACCATCGTAACTTTAAATTGCATCATTTGTATCTATTTTTTATTATTGTAATATTATATGAATTTTAATGGAAGTGTCCTTCATTTATCATAAACCATATTGTTATGGCCACATTAGTTCCGATACTTTAATACTCTGTAACTTTAGCATTTAAATTTAACTATGGGACGTTTTTAACTTTTCAAATTATATACGACGAAAATGCGATTTGAAATTTAAAGAATATACGACTAATACATGAAATAGCGTGTAATCGTTAAGGTATACAAGCATCTTAAAATTTAAAGCGATTCAAATATTTATTAAATGGAACACTAACAACTGACACAGCGTTCAAGAAATGGCATCTTGGGCGAGAACTCCAATGCAACTGTTCGACGCATCACGCAATGACACAACAAACCGCTCAATTTAATCGTGATTAATCAGTTCATCATTAATCACACCCACGGAAGTGTTGGTCTTCAGCCCTTCCTTAAAGCCCGATTTTATATTTAAATATCTTTGTTGAACAACTTTGATTGTCATGACTGTGGTGGTACATTTCTTCACAATCAGGTGACTGCTGCCATACATTAAAAAACACTCATGGATACACTAAACTACGTAGACTAGTTACATAGTTACATCCTCGCCCTAAAAAATACAAAAAATATACAACACACATAACATGGTGGATTTCGTGGTTTTTCAACCATGCGAAAAACGAGGTTGACTACAACAATCCAGTTCAGTCCAGTCCAAAAATTGCTGTTCATAAATGAAATAAGTAGCAGACAAACAGTGGTTAAAAAAAGTCATAACAATGGCAACAGTACTGTTTATACAACAGACAAGACCTTAGGTGCGATCTTTGGTAGCAGTAAGGATAAAATATATTTAGAAGGTTGGGATCTAAATGAGATTTCATGTGGAGATTGTGACCTGCCTAGCATCCAACCACTATTACTAATCCAAAAAAAAACTTTAGGTTGTTCAAAATAGGGCAACAAAGATGATTTACGGCTTCAGGACAGACCTCAGCACACACGGGAGTGGAGGCGTTCTTCACCCAATGCGATATCTTGTTTGTACGCAGGTGTATGAGTGATGAAATTGACCTTGATCCTTTAAAGAGACTGTCATGGACTACAAGGCTGCATAGCGTGCGCAGAGGTTGATCAATGGGGGAGCACAATAAATTCCCAATGAATGTACTTCACGGCGGCGCCAATGAGCGGTGTGGAGGGGATGCCCCCACAAAAAGCTCCGCAGGAGATTTTTCAAAAACATGCATTTTTAAACGTGTTTTTTAAGCGTATTAGGAGGAGAACAGATTGTCTGTTCAATGGGTTACTTTCACACAATTATTTGTGGATATCAGTAAATAAAAATAAATAAATAAATTCACATTTAGAGTCTACCCACTCAGTGACTAAAGTGATTTGCAGTGGGGGACCTTAATTTAAAGGGACTAAACCAACCCTGTAGGCTTCGAACACCATCGACGAGTGAGCGATTACAACTGTGTGTGTTACAAAGTGAAGTAAGTAGTCAGTCTTACAGCCAAAATCTTGGCGGTAAGGCAATTTAGTTGATGTTGAGGCCGGTCAGCTGATTCCAACGTCATTCCAATCTAGGACTTCAGGTAAGTTTAGAACCATTATATCAGGCGTCAGCATTTTTGTCGCCCATTACGACAGGTACTATTCTGGACCTATTATTTCCCGGGTCAAACGGGCACGGCAGTTGGAGCAATAGTGACAGGTTCAGGAATATATTTAATATGGGGAAGGTGCTATACGTCCTCTTCTCGTCTTTTACGATCGGCAGGCGTATACGGTATAACCTGGGCCAAATTGTTTTTTTTTTTTTAAAAGCTCACATATCCTAATGGGGGGGCAGCTGCCCCCCTTGCCCCCCCCCCCCTGCGCACGCCTATGCGGGGCTGTCCACCTTGGCCGAGGATCCCACCAAGGAGTCATGCTCAGACCAGCCCGAGCCAATCAGGTCTCCCTGTACCATCGTGCCTCGCGGATATGGAACTCTTAGACGGAGAGCCAGCAACATAAAAGCTCCCCTCATAAGGTACATATGTTTTGACTTTTGAAATAGGAGCGGAAAAACTACTCTACTAACAAAACGCGCGTCTTACTCCTCAACGTGGGGGCTTTTAGGCCCCACAGGGGGCCAAAAAAGCCGAAAAAAGGCCCAAGGTTCCCCTCATAAGGTTCATGGATGGAGTAAACGCCATTTTGTAGAGATTAGTGTCCCAAATAGGAATTCGAAGAGTAAGACGGGATATTAGAGGGCGTTTACCGATCAGACGCCATTTTACCCAAAAAGGGCCATTTTTTATTTTCGCACATGCATGCGCTTAAACACTCAAAACATATCCGGAAATGTCTCGAGACGTAGAAAAACATACATTTTAAAGAAATTTTGGGTTATTGTCCTCGCCAGACGCCCTCAAAAGGGGCCCAAAAAGGCCAAGGTTCCCCTCATAAGGTACATGAATGGAGTAAACGCCATTTTGTAGAGATAAGTGTCCCAAATAGGAATTCGAAGAGTAAGACGGGATATTAGGGGGCGTTTACCGATCAGACGCCATTTTACCCAATTGGGCCATTTTTTATTTTCGCACATGCATGCGCTTAAACACTCAAAACATATCCGGAAATGTCTCGAGACGTAAAAAACATACATTTTAAAGAAATTTTGGGTTATTGTCCTCGCCAGACGCCCTCAAAAGGGGCCCAAAAAGGCCAAGGTTCCCCTCATAAGGTACATGAATAGAGTAAACGCCATTGTGTAGAGATAAGTGTCCCAAATAGGAATTCGAAGAGTAAGACGGGATATTAGGGGGCGTTTACCGATCAGACGCCATTTTACCCAAAAAGGTACACTTTTTATTTTCACACATGCACGCAATTAACACCCAAAACATATCCTTAAATCCTAACATTAATAATAATAAATACTGGTATATTAAAGTTAGGGGTGGGCGGAGCTTCAAAACTATCGCATCCGGATCGAGGCTGTGGGGGGGGGGGGGGCTCGCGAGGACATCACACAATATCTTAGAAATGTATTCACCTCTAGGGGCATTTAAGGATATGTTTTGGGTGTTAAAGCGCGTGCACGTGTGAAAATAAAAAGTTGCCCTTTTTGGACAAAATGGCGTCTGATCGGTAAACGCCCCCAAATATCCCGTCTTACTCTTCGAATTCGTATTTGGGACACTTATCTCTACAAAATGGCGTTTACTCCATTCATGTACCTTATGAGGGGAACCTTGGCCTTTTTGGGCCCCTTTTGAGGGCGTCTGGCGAGGACAATAACCCAAAATTTCTTTAAAATGTATGTTTTTCTACGTCTCGAGACATTTCCGGATATGATTTGAGTATTTAAGCGCATGCATGTGCGAAAATAAAAAATGGCCCTTTTTAGGTAAAATGGCGTCTTATCGGTAAACGCCCCCTAATATCCCGTCTTACTCTTCGAATTCCTATTTGGGACACTTATCTCTACAAAATGGCGTTTACTCCATCCATGTACCTTATGAGGGGAACCTTGGGCCTTTTTTCGGCTTTTTTGGCCCCCTGTGGGGCCTAAAAGCCCCCACGTTGAGGAGTAAGACGCGCGTTTTGTTAGTAGAGTAGTTTTTCCGCTCCTATTCCAATAGTCAAAACATATGTACCTTATGAGGGGAGCTTTTATGTTGCTGGCTCTTGGACTATCTCTTCCTACTCAAATAAAAGTTTTAACTGGCAATGAATTCAAAAGCGCTATTCGCAGAACTTCCCACTAAATTGCTTCTAATTACGATGACCTTGCAAAAACATTGACATGATTTGTATACGTTGTATGTTTGACGTCCGATTAGTTCATAGAATCAACTCAGTCATAATCACACTTCCCATCTTTATTATTTTTACACCTCAAATCATCACTTTCATTTGCACTACATCTAGCATACCTCATGTAATCTAGGTACAATTTAATAATGGCCATTATTTCTCTTATTCAGTTAGTAATAATAATGTATGTTATAGTTATGTATTATGACAAATGTGTTGTAATTATGGTTTACGGCAGGCATCATTGTAATGTTATTAAAAGTGTTTATAAATCGTAGTTTTATTGTAGTATTATTTAGACATAGGTTGACCTAATATTATTAATGGCTGTAAGACACAATGTGAATGAATCTCAGATCCGCTTCATACATCCAATTTATAAATAGACTGCTGCACACATAAAATGTAACTGTTTAAGTTATATTTTAATAAATAATAATAATAATAATAATAATAATAATAATAATAATAATAATAATAATAATAATAATAACAATAATAATAATAATAACAATAATAATAATAATGATGATAGTAATAATAATAATAGTAATAATCATTTTTTTTTATATCTGCTCCCTGTGTCCAACAATGAAGTCGGGTAGGGGATAGGAAATTAATCCCATCATATTCTGGCCCCCAGGTACATCGAAGTCGGTTAGCCATGCCTGACGCTTCCCTCATGTTAACTTCCTCCGGCTCCTTCTCTTCACTTTCTTATTCCTCTGCTCTTTCTACAAATTCTGTCCATACTTTTCTATCTTCATACCATCGTTCCTGATTGACCTCTTCCCAAGTTGCATTTCTTCTTTCCACGTTCATTGCTATCACTTCTTCCCACCTCAGTCTTGGTCTTTCCCTCTTTCTTTACCTTTTCCCTGCTTCTTTCTCAAATTCAATTTTCGGGATCCTGTCTTCCTGCATTCTTTTCATGTGGCCAAACCACCGCCATCTTTCTTTTCCCAGCTTAAAGTTTAGACTCTCCACTCCAAGTTCCTTCCTTATCTTTGAGCTCCTTATCTTATCAATCTTGGTCACTCCTGCCACACTCCTTAAGAACTTCATTTCTGCTGCTTGTATTACTTTTTCTTCTTTCCCCCCAACTGGCCAAGTCACCGCTCCATACGTGAGAACTGGTACAAAATATGCTTTGTATATTAACAATTTGCATTGCCTTGGTATCTCTTTTTTCCAAATCAGTTTCCTCACTAACTGGAAAAAATTTCAGCAGTCCCCGTTCGTCTTCCAATCTCCTTGTCAATTTTACCTTCAGATGAGATGATGCTTCCAAGATACTTGAAATCCTGAGTCTCTACTAGTTCTTCGCCTCGCAGTACAATCTTTGGTCTATCCGCTTTCCTCTTCTTATTCCCCATAACCATCACTTCGCTCTTAGCCATACTTATCTCTAATCCAAACTCTTGAGTCCCTTCATTCCACTTATCTACTCTTTGTTGTACTTCTTCCCGTGACTTTCCCTATATTAGAACATCATCAGCATAAATTAAGGTTTTTGATGCCTCTGGTCTGTCTGTCTCCACTTTCCTCAATATCTCGTCAAGTACTATATTAAAGAGCATCGGTGACAGCACACTTGCTTGTCTTAAACCTGTTTTGACTTCAAACCAATCCGTTCTGCCCCCCCTGGTTTCCACGCAACTCACACTCTTCGTATACATGCTCTGCACTCTTTCCACCAGTTTTCTGTCAACCTTTTTTTTCCTTAGGCTTTCCCACACTCTCTCTCTCTCTGGGCATTCTATCATAGGCCTTTGTGAGGTCTAGGAAGACCATCCATATCTCCTCACCATTTTCCCTTTCTCTTTCCATCATTTGACGTATTGAGAAAATCAGGTCCACCGTTGACCGGCCCCTTCTAAACCCATGTAATTCCTCCCTTAAGCGTTTCTCCACATGTTCTTTCATTCTCTTCTCTAGCACTTTTTCATATAGTTTAGCACAATGGCAGAGTAGAGTTACACCTCTATAATTTCCACAGAGCTTTTTGTCCCCTTTGTTAAATATTGGTATGATAACACCCTTTTCCCAGTCCTCTGGAATCCTCTTATCTCTCCATGCTGCTGTTAACACTGTTAAAATCCAGTATTCCCCCTCTTTTCCCGCTGCTTTGATCATGTCCACAACTACCTTATCAACTCCGGGTGCTTTCCCATTCTTGATCTCTTTTAGCGCCAGTTTGACTTCTGCTTCCGAGAGTTCCTCTTCTTTTTTCTTCCCCTCATCTCCTTCATCTTCTTCCGCTGTAGCTAGCTCCTCACTGCCTTCTTTCTCACTTGTATGTGCTGCCCCTCCCCCAAAGTCTTATCTTCTCGTGTTTTTCGTTCGTGACCGTTCCATCTTCTTTACGTAGAAAATGTGCCTCCTCAGTTCTTCCCTTTTTCTCTTTTACCATGTTATACAACACTTTCTTATTTCCTTGGAAATCTTTCTGAAGTCTATCTCCAAACTCCTCCATGATCTTCTCTTTTTCTCTCATCACTATTTGTTTTACACTGTTCTTTGCCCTTATGTACTTCGTTACATTTTCCTCTGTATAGTTCCTGTTCTGCTCTCTCCATGCCCGCTTCTTATTCCCAACTGCTTCTTTTAGTTTTTCATTCCACCATGGTGTTTCCTTCTCCTTTCTTTTCCCTGTTGCTCTTCCACATACTATCTCAGCACTGGCTACGAACCCACTTTTAAATGCTTGCCATTCTTCTTCTATCCCTTTGAATTCTCCGTGTGGCATCCTATCTCGTATCCGTTGCCTAAAGATTTCTCTTTCCTCTTTTATCTGTAACTTCCACTTCTTTATCCGTTTCTTTTTTGTTCCTCTCTTTTTTGTACAATCTTTACCTTCATATAGTTTGGCTACCAGCAGTCTATGGTCACCATCCAATGCTACTGAGGGTATGACCCTCACATCTTCTAGCCTCTTTTCCATCTCTTTTCCTATGCATATGTAATCTATAATAGATTCAAATCTTGTTCCTTCTTCTCCAAATCCATATCTTGTTATCTTATGCTTGTTCTTCTTCTTTTCAAACCAGCTATTGCCAATTTTTAACGAGTTTCGTGTACAGAGTTCCAACATCTTTCTTCCGTCTACATTCCACTTTCCCCAACCATGTGGACCTAATACCTCTTCAAACCCATATCTCTCTACCCCAACCATGGCATTGAAGTCACCAATAACCATCACACAATTATGTTCAATCAGTGCATCTAAAAAAAATAAAATAAATAATAATAATAATAATAATAATAATAATAATAATAATAATAATAATAATAATAAAAATGATAATAATAATAATAATAATAATAATAATAATAATAATAATAATAATAATAATAATTATGATGATGATAATAATAATAATAATAATAATAATAAAAATAATAATAATAATAATAATAATAATAATAATAATAATAATAATAATAATAATAAAAATGCAGGAATATGTCAACGGATTCAATCTCGCAACTTAAAAAATGAATCAGTGAAATACACACTGTCTATGTTGGAAAGGAACTGCTTTTTTGTATGTACAATGTTGTTGCTGCTACATATCATGCACTTGTGGTTATGTTCTTACGTTATTCATTTCAAATGAATAATAGATCAATCACTGCTTCAAAGAGGCTAGAGCTAGTAAGTTTCACAAATCACCAACAGACGTCACTACTCGAAGTGAATAAGGATTGAAACAAATATATTGAAACATTTTAAATGAAGATGTAATTTTCAACTCGGACCGAATATTCTGTAATACAAAGCCTTCTCTTCAATCGTTCGTTAACTGTATAACAAGAACCGTAACGACAACTAGAAGGAAACGGGAACGATAAGTCTAAGCACACAAGCAAAAACCAACCAAAAGTGGTAATCAAACTGCGAAAACACATACAATTAGTAACAAAGAAGTAAAAGTAACTTCATTTTTTGAATTTTTCTGATGGCATTTGGTAGAAATTTAAGTTTCTCAGTTTGCTATTATTACTTGCATTGAAACCAATCTAAATAAACTCTTTTGTCTCGACTACTCTTTTAATCGTTTACGATGGCATATATGTTGTTGTTTGGGGTCTTGTAGGGACTCAACGGCTATGAGTCTCCCGCACTAAGCCGGTGCCTAGCTACAGCAAATTATCATCACTATCGTAAACTTATCATGTTTAGTGGTAAGCATGTTCATTTTCTACTGAACAAGCTCAAATGTCAACACACATTTTCCTCTCCATAATGGCCGGTGTGTCGTCACGTTAATTCTCACTAACCTATAACTAGAGCAGTAATTATACTCAGATTTCAGACCAACAAATCATTTTTCATTTCCGGCCTTTTCTTGTATTTATTATTCGCACATGGGCGAGTAAACGTGTTTGGGAAACATTCGACACGGAGTATTATACAAATATAATGCTTTGGGAAATTTTAATTTCGACCGAATGAATTAAATAGCAAAAAATCTGATATAAAAATGAAAAACGTTATATATGCAAGGACCCGAATAGCGAGTTGTCACTTTAGACAGCTCTGCCTAGCTGAATACCTGTTCAGCCCAACTACTGTGTTACCTTGAGCATCCTGAACCTAGCAACGTCACCATGAGAAGCAACGTATTTGTAGCAGGTGTGTGTCTTCTCGTCGCTATGTCCCAGGTAACTACTATACTTAGCAGTACTACCAGTAGTACTAGTAGTACTAGTAGTACTAGTAGTAGTAGTCACTTAGCTTTACTGGCTGATTCTTAATTGCGGTAAATAAGTCAAGATTGTCACGCCGCTTGATTATTTATAATTTAACAAAATATTATTATTGTTGATTTTTTACTTTTTATTGTTCGATTTCCCACCCATTAATACGTTATCCTGATTATACAACGGATGTTCCTTGGGGCATGTGATTAAGGAGGCTCAAGTTTATAATTCTTATTTCAAATCGTTGTTTGTCGATGTCAGCCTACGTGTACACCAGCTAAACTTAACTTGCCAGAGGAACTATAATATCTCCAACCGAGTATTGCAAATTTCCGAAATTATTGATAATGTTTCTGAATCTCGAGGATATAGATTCGAAGAAATTGATGCCATGGACATTTTAATTGTTTGAACCAGGCTGTTACCCTTCTATTTGAAAAAATGATACGAAAACAAAAGATTTCATATTTTAAAATCAAGCTTCCAATCAGATATGAAAAACTATAACCAATCTTCAGCTTACCTTCTTTCTGCAGTATATCCGATAAAACAATTTACCGTCGCCTGCTTGCGTGTGCTCTCCCGTATCTATCCAAAATTTATAAAGCGTGGTTTCTTGCAAAGTCAGTCGTGCCGCACTAATCTTGCAACGCGCTACACCAAGTTACTCAGTATGCTATCTTGAAGAATATTGACGTTAAGAATAATTTAGACCACAATTATTGTATTCATAACATTTCTCACATATAAGGTGCGGGCGGAAAAATGGGTGGGAAAAACGTTTGTGGCTCACATGGGATATACGGGCAGATCAGAGGTGTATATTATTGTCGACAGAGAGTGGCCCTGGAAGAAACTGAAGAGGAGGGGGCGTCCTGCCCAGCCCTGACGATGAAGTCGGCGCGGCTCATGTGTGAAACGTCGGGTTCACCCTTGCCTTGCACTGATGCTCGGGCTGGCGCCAGGGCGCGCGTGGTATGGAAGAAAACGGTCCTTAAGGGCAATAAGTTAAAGGGTGGTGCCCTCATGTGCCAGCCCTCTGGCGAGTGGAAGGGAGTTTCAAGCAAAAAAGGTAGACACTTAATTTTTAAATTATTTTATTGTTAAGTTTTATTTATAAATCAAATACTCCTCACATTCCAAAATCGGTAAAACACTTTAGTTTGGTTATTTGATGATGTATTATTGTTTAACGATGTACTGGAAAATTAAGATCATATGATGTCCGGGGTGTTTGGAGCACAAGGTCAAGGGGCGGACCTGGACTTACTTTCTTCTGGCTTTTCCACATCGACGTGTTCGGCTAGGGTGGCCCTACGAGAAGCATACGCTTTTTGGTTGCATTTATTCATAATCGTGTAAGCTAACCCATAGATACGGAACAACCGCCTGTATTTATTGGTCTTCCAGTCAGTGAGCTGATTATGGCTGATAATAATTGAGTGATCTTATGATTTCATTGTATAAACAGATTCATAAGTGGTGCTAGCATTCCCGATTTAAGTCTTCGTCAAATGTTAAAGTTGCCGTTTAATCTTATAATTCGTTAAATTATGACGACTATTCATTACGGTTTTACAATCGCAAATCGTACATGAAACAGCAGTGAGAGTAGAAGTAATCATGAGTATTCCTAGCATCGTATTCATATATTTATCTGGGCAACCTCCAACCTGTAATTTGATTTTATTCGAACATTATGTCGTCAGTCCATAATAGAAGGTCATTGACTTATTGTGAATCGGGGTGCTCTAGAATGTAGAAGTCTCGTGGTGTTTTCCAATGGGCTTAGCTGAGTGCGCACTGGTGTGTCATATATATTGTTGTGTATTGTTGTTCTAATTGTTAAAAGAGCACCCAGTGCGCCGTGTGATCCAGTGCTGTTATTGGTAAACGCCATAAGAATCGAATCATTTGACCCAAAATAATCGCTCCAGAAATTATTTTATAACATTATCTTTCCTATTATTCTTTACTCATTCCTAACTTATTCAAAAAAAAATATCATCATGCGATCCTTCGAAAAAGAACAATTAATTCAAATTTTAAAATAATTAAACTAAAATAAAAAATTATAATAAATTCGTATATAGATTCTGCCCACTAAATAATAACTATAAGCGTGTGATTTAAACATTTTAGAAAATGTATTAACAAATATATATATATATATTAAAAAACGAGTTTACAACATAAGTGATAAAAGCCATACATATTTTATAATCACCATTAGCGTGAATGCAAAATAAACCATACTCCAATATCTTAATATTTTCGTTACGAAACTGGGGTAGAATTTGGCTCAGTGTGACTTTGTTCGTAATAGACGACGACATGTGGTCCTTCCCTTTATCTATTCTCCCCTTAACTTCTTTGAATATTGATTAGTCCTACAACTCGTCCCTTTCCTCCAAATACCCCTGGGGCCTGAGGTACTATGAACTAGTTGTCGGGTACGTCGTGTAACACCAAATAATAAATCACTCAATGAAATTCAAAATGAGTCTTACTACGCGTCTCGCGTTTAACACAGCGGATGTAGGATTTTAGTTCCATGTCATTCCTAGATGTAGATTAAAATGAACTGACAATGGAACTAAAGACTATTATTTATGTCGAAGATTGCAAGTAAGAAACAACGTAAATGCCAAATATCATCAGCATCGTTTTAAAAATAAAATTAATCTACACAATACCATGTGTAACCAGCTGGCTATAACCAAACTAACGTAACCGGTACTCTTTGTCTTTTGGTCGTATCTAGAGCCCGATTCTATAAATCTGTGGTCAATTTCTCACCGGTTTCTGTCGTTACGGAAGGCGAATGGATGGCTGTGATTGGGTCACAGCCTTCTCATAACGACCAAAACCGGTGATCACCTTATCGTTGACCATAGACAATCAAGGCCCTGAGTCTAGTGATTAAACAATCGAGCGTAATGAAACAAGTTTGAGTTATGCGTACGACAACGTGTGTCTGCGATTAGATTTCCGTAGAATCCAACGCAGGAGTATTGTTTACATACTTTGACTCTTATGAACATGTTACAGCGCCCAGCGGCTACAAGACTATTAGCACCGGTACCTACAAATACTATGCTGATAAGATTGCCTGGAATTTCGCTCTAATTAAATGTCTGCGGGATGGAGCTAACCTTTTAGTAATAAACTCGGAAGACGAGTTGGTGGCAATAAAAGAATTTATTACACAGGAAGCTGGACAGGACGCCAAAATATATTTAAACGTTGGGATCACCGACAAAATCCAAGAAGGCCAATTCCTAACAGTTGATGGTAAGCAATGTACAACCTTCCTGATTAATAGTAAAACGACGAACAATAACACACTTATCCCTCGTTATTGCTTCAAAGTCTACTTGATCTCCGCTTGGCGGAGGTTTGTCGAGCTCGCAAGCTAGGTCGTCGCAAGGAAACCAAATTCGCCATTGTGTTGCCCCCTTCAAAAACAGCTTTTGTAAATAAATTTACTCCGTAGCATCATGTAAACTAATTAATACTTAAAACATGTGAAACATTTTGATAGAATGCAATCATTAAAAGTCTTTAAATCGTGGGATTTTGGGTTTTATAAAACGTAAGTTATTTTGCACAGGTCACTTCGTTAGATTTCCTTCACGTTTCTCCCATTTGAATAACATGTGACTTTTAACATTGTTGAACGTACTGCGACGACCTAAATTGCGAGTTCGACGAGACCTTGACATTCCCTCACTTGCTCTAATGTTGGCGGTGTTTTGTTGTATACTGTTGTTTCTGTACAGGTGAACCATTGCCCACAATAATACCATGGGATAATAACGAGCCGAGTAAGGGTAAGCAAGGTGACAATGAAGATTGTGCAATCATAAAAATACCAGAATTCACTCTGCATGACATAGTGTGTGAGTGTACCGATTGTAATTTCTCTTATGTGTGTGAAATCCCAATATCACGGGAATAGCCTGGTATTTCACCGATAAAGATGGCTAAGTGATAGCACATGAGGAGCTCTAATTCGGAAGCTTGCTGTTTCGATACCCACTCATGCACTTACGGTAATCCTGACTGAATGTTCTTCTGATGTTGTCCTCAGTCATTCGTGATTGCTTGTGTTTATATCAACATTAAATAAAATTCTATTAAACTTTTTTTTTCTATTGACCTAGCCGTTATTGACGGGATATTGTATAACAGAACGACTCTTAATTTTTGGAATAATGCAACAATTGACATCGCGCCTTCGTTTACTCGCCGACATATAAATCAAAATGTGGTAAAGCTATCTTCTTTATCAACAACTCGTACGAATAATTCATGTTTTTTTGTAATGTAAAGTTGGTTGTACACCGAAAATCTAAAAAGTAGATGTTGGTCGAAATGTCGACCAAAAGGGGTATACAATGGTTGATTGTTTGACCCAAAGGTAGAAAATGTTTGATTGGTAGATGGTGATGGAAATTGGTAGATTGAGAGTTGGACATTCAAGGTTTAATTGATAATTAAAGTCCTTCCACGTTTATTAATTGGCCACAAGAGCCACTCACTAATAACCTTCAAGAGATAATTAAGTTAATTGACCAATAAAGGCCGAAAAGTTACAATATAAAGAATGGGTTACGAACCCCATGACAAGGGATTTTGACCTACAACTCTACAAGTATATTAAAATGTACCTTCAAAGGGCGAGATTCAAAATTGTATATAAGCCTTATTGGTTATAAATTTCTACTTCAAGGGGAGTAGAATAAATAACTCTAGAGGTCGATCCAATAGTTCCTGTGACGGGCTATCAGTCGACCATTATGGTTCAAATATTCGTCGCTGTGGGTCATTCTATTGGTATAATTTTCACTTATGCCCGGTTCTCACGGTGCGAGTTACTGGCATGCCAGTAAGCCAGTGGCTGGCCCTCTAACTGAGGGGCACGCTACTGGGCTCAGACTCAACTGGCCCTAGTTGTTTACACGTTGCGAGTTACTGGCATGCCAGTAAGCCAGAGGCTGGCCTTCTGCTCGGACTTGAACTGACCCTGTCAGTTGCAAGAATGTCTGAAGAGCGTAGAGTGCTAGTACGGAAAGTAATAAGATTATTTTCGTTGATACTGTACGAGGAATAGGCTATTTGCACAAATTCTGTTAATGTATTTTTTCGATAACCACTGACATCCTATAGATCACCAAAAAAAATTGGACCTCTACATTTATTATTCTGGGCGTAATATTTTTTTTAGTTTTCTTGGTCAAAGTAGCGGTTTGAAACGCACCAGGTCGCGCGCCATTTCCGTGACGTCACCTGCCATGTACTCCGTCCGTGCAGGCTACCAGCTTACAGCTGACATTGGGATAACACGCGCAGAGACGCTTTCGCGGCGTTCAGCAATGCCTAAACCAAATTATAAGTATTGTTTTGTTCCATTATGTTCTATAGCACTTCTGTGGCTACGCCAAATAAGCTGTTTTTTAGTGTTCCCAAAGATGTAAGGCGTAAGAAATGGACTCGTAAAGAGCGTATAACAAATACATGACTTTACGGACCTGACAATAATTGTTTATCGGAATCCCTGTTGTCTGGATGTACCTCTCTCTCTCTCTCTCTCTCTCTCTCTCTCTCTCTCTCTCTCTCTCTCTCTCTCTCTTTTCACGCTATTCTCTTCCTACCGACATTAGAGACGTGTACCAAAACCACTTCTTCGCCACTACGTCGTACTATTTAAATCAAATATATAATGAAGACGATGGCAGCAGCAACGACAGTTCAATTCGTACAAACGCTATAAATTAAGTTAATGTGTTTGGAAACCGAATACCATTCTTTCCTTCTTTCTTTCTATCTTTCTCTTTTTTTTTCTTTCTTCCTTCTACAAAATTAATGTATGAATGCAATTAATGAATGAGTTTAAAATAATATATCAAAATATAAACAAATTCCTTATTTCGTGAATTTGACCGTGATTTAATTTTATCTTTTTTTAATTATTTGATTTGAAATCATAGCAATTGAACGTGTATTGTGTATCTTACATCTTGTATTTTGCATTGTGTATTTTGTATTTTGTATTATGTATTTTGTATTTTGTATTTACCTTTTGTATTCTTCATTTTGAATTTTGTTTCTTGTATTTTTATAACTATAGTGTGTTTTGATGGAAGATAAGGCCTCACTGGCCTTAATCCCGCCATAAAAAAGACCTTAATCAATCAATTATTAAATAATTAATTAATTAATAATATTTGTTGCTAACCTTTGAAAGAATGTATAAATGAATGGGATGGATGAATGGCTATTTCTTAGCATTATCAATTTGATTTAGCCTAGTTATGGATATTTAAATGCAATTCTAACTGAAATTGTATTTGTCTATGTGTTTTTCTTAGTTTTATGTATTTTACCATAATGTAGGCCTATCTACATAACGGTTGGCTGGAAGAAAAGGCTTAATTGGCCTTAGGCCCGGTATTTCAATGTCCAGTTAAAGTGTCAAGTAAATTTAACTGTCAGGTAAGCCCAGTTTGGTGTATTTTTATTGGCCGTTGTCATGGTGAAAACAATTTAACTGAAAAGTAAATTTTAACTGGACATTGAAATACCGGCCCTTAATCCCACCCAAAATAAAGTCCTAAATCAATCAATCAATCAATCAATCAATCAATCAATCAATCAATCAATCAATCAATCTATCAAACAAACAATCAATCAATCTCTCTCTCTCTCTCTCTGGCTCTGGCGAAGATGGCGTCCGCAGACTAGTGGCACAGCGTGTCGCGTCCGAACATATTTACTTGAAGGAGTAGTTTACGAAGGGGGCTAGATTGTACGAACTGTACTAGTGATTATCCGGTGTCACCGAGTCGAGAGGCAACATAATATCTTGCGCTAACTGTAAGTAGATATTGCATATTCATCATAAACAATATGGTCAAGAAGACGCCTAAAGGAGCCTACCGTGGAGGCCGTGGTGGTAGCGTGGGTAGCATCAGCAGCGAACGCGCGCGCACTCTTTCGATCAACGAGATAACGGAAGCCGAGACGCTGCCAGGTGGTATACCTGGTCTCTCAACAGAGGGCATTCGAGGGATCGTTCGCGAGGTTATCGCGGAATTTCTAAAGCAGCCAGACATCCTTAGTCAAGTGATTGACACCCTCGTTCAGAAGGCCACATCCAAGCTGCAAGAAGCGGTTGACGCCAGCCTGAAGGTAGCCGAAGACCTTCAAACAAAGTTGGTCGCTCGCGAGGGGGAAGTGCGGTCCTTGCGCGAAGATATGGAGGTGCGTACGGACGATCTGGAGCAATATCAGCGTCGTAACAACGTACGCATCTTCGGCGTACCTGAGGTGAACGGGGAGAATACAGACAACATTGTGCTGTCAATCGCGTCTAAGCTCCGGATCCCTATAGATAAGGAGGATATCGATCGATCTCACAGAGTCGGGCAGAAATCTGGACGACCACGACCAATAATTGTCAAATTTGTATCGTACAAAAAGCGAGCCATGTTTTTCGGCGCCAAACGGCTCTTGAAAGGTTCCGGGACAACTGTGAGGGAGGACCTCACCGCAGCACGGCTCCAAGTTCTGCGCGCCGCCATCGACAGGTACGGCGTCCGAAATGTGTGGTCACAAGACGGCGTCGTAATGATAGTCGATGGTGACGTGCGCCACCGAATCACCCGACTCAGCAGTCTTCGCCAAATCGAACACTAGTTTGCACTAAATCAGTTGAACCCCCTATAGTAAGAACTCGGTACTTGCCAGGACGAAGACCAACCTGCAGTGTCTGCTCTTATTAGCTAGTTTTTGGTTTTATTAGCCTACTTATTTGTACTAATCTTTAAATCCATACATACTGGTATACTTTTAGTTTTAAGTTTTGTTTTTAGTTTAAGTAATTCATCTAGTTTTAATATTTTAGTCTTATTGGATATTCATAATGGATACTGATGCCTCTACTCATGGAGTTTTATGTGGTATTGCTAAACAATACTCATCTAGTCTTAAAATCGCGCATATTAATGCTCAATCGTTAGTTGATGCGGACCACTTCGCGGAATTTCATAGCATGTTTGGAGACTCAAAATTTGACATCATAGCAATAAGTGAAACTTTTCTAAAATCAACTATACCTGATTCATGTATTGAACTGCCCGGGTATTCTGTATACAGAAAAGATCGCAAAGTAAAACGTGGGGGTGGAGTAGCCGTGTATGTACGGGAAAGTTTTAAGACTAAAATATTACCTTGCGCTCCCAGGAAAGCAGATCTTATGTACGACTACACTCCCGAATATTTAATATTGGAAATCTCTTTCCTAAGTACTCAATTGCTCTTCTCATGTATATACAGAGCTCCAAAAATAGGTTTTATGGATCTATTCGTGAATGACATGTACAGTCACATATTCCATTATAAAAACTTAATAGTTGCTGGCGATATGAACGCACGCTTTGGTTCCAGTGCATTTGAAACTGAAAACATTATTGACGTTCTTAATATGTGCAATCTTACTCGCATACCATTCAGTAATACATTTCATACTTCCACAACAGATAGTAATCTCGACGTTATAGCCTCAAACTGCCCCAATCTAGTTCAAACGTTTGGCCAGTGCCCTGCTTCTGGATTTTCAAGCCACGACCTAATTTACGCTGTTTTTTCTCTGACTATACCCAAATACACACCTAAGCTAATAACATATAGAGATTTCTCCAAGTTTGTCTATGACGAATTTTCCGCTGATGCATTTAACATTGAGTGGCATGTTATCACTGAAACCAACGACATTGACGAAAAAGTTGACATTTTCTCTTCATTACTCACTGGACTGTATGACAAACACGCTCCACTCAAGACAGTACGGATCAAGCACCCGCCAGCCCCATGGATGACACTGGACATTAAACGACTGATAAAAGACCGCGACTCTGCTAGAAGACATCATATCAAAACTAAAAATAGCGACGACTATGAAACGTATCGAACACTTCGTAACAAAACAAAGCAAGCCATCCGAAACGCAAAAATTAAATTTACTCATAACCTATTCAATACATCAAAATCTCCCTCTACCCTATGGAGTACAATCAGATCACTAGGCATTGGTAAACAAAGTACATTGACTCCCGACGTGTCAGTATCTGCTGAATCGCTAAACACCTACTTTACGTCCATTGCTAGAGTTACTGATCCAGCTAGACTTCGGAACGTAATTGATCGATACAAGGGAATTCCGCAACCTGACCGTGAAACCTTTCACTTTTCACACGTCTGCCCGAACGATGTCATTAAAGCTGCCCAAAGCATTAAATCTAAAGCAAAGGGACCAGATAATATTTCAATTACACTCATTCTAAAATGCATATCTATCATTTTACCGTCACTCATGCATATTTTCAATGTTTCACTTCAGACCGGTGTTTTTCCAAACAAGTGGAAGATGGCACATGTTAAACCTATTCCAAAAATATCCAAACCTGCCACTTGCAGTGACTTCAGACCCATTAGCCTCCTATGTGTACTAGGTAAAATTCTTGAAAAACTAGTACATGGCCAACTTCAAGCTTACCTATCTACACATAATGTTCTCAGCCCTCTTCAATCTGGCTTCCGGAAGGGACATAACACAACTACAGCACTCATTAAAGTAACTGATGATATCCGCTTTGCAATGGATAGAAAAGAAGTGACACTGTTAACCTTGTTTGACTTTAGCAAAGCCTTTGATTGTGTGCAACACGAGTTGCTCCTTACTAAGCTCTCTAATATTGGTGTATCGGATTTGGCAATTCACTGGTTCTCTTCTTATTTGTCTAATCGCGGTCAACAAGTAGTCTATGATAACATTGCTTCTTCTTGGATCACAATATCTATCGGAGTTCCTCAAGGATCAGTTTTAGGTCCTTTGATGTTTTCAATATATATAAACGACATATCTGCCTGTTTCAAACATTCTGAGCACCATATGTATGCTGATGACCTACAAATGTACATTCATTTTCTGTCAAAGGATATAGTACACGCTATTAACTGCACGAACAGCGACATATGTAACTTGCTCACTTATGCAAATGACCACAACTTGACACTTAATGTAGCAAAAACTCAACTGGTATTAATTGGATATAAAAAATTGCTGAGTAACATAGACAAGTCGCTTCTCCCACCAATCACAATAAACAACATTGCCATACCGTACCAGCAATCAGTGAACAACCTAGGCCTTTTAGTTGATGAAACACTCTCATGGACTCCTCATATAAATAATCTAACAAAGAAAGTTATCTCAAGTATGCACCAACTCAAACGAAATTGCCCATTCCTTCCTCTCTCAGTTCGCAAAGTTGTAATTCAGGCTCTCATATTTCCCATCATTGACTACGCATCTGTAGTCTACAATGATTTGACGGAGACGCTCAACATTAAGCTGCAGAGAGTACAAAACGCATGCATTAGATTTATTTCCGACGTCAGACGTGACGAACATATTACGCCATATTATGTCAAGCTAAAATGGCTTAAACTCGTTGATAGGCGCACTCTGTCGATTGTAGTATTAGTATCCAAAATAATGAAGTCCCAATGCCCTCCGTACCTCTTTCAATCTTTTATTCGCATGGGAACTGTCCATAATCGCACAAATAGACACACATCAAATACAGTTCAAATACCAAAACACCGTACAGTAAAATGCAACAAATCATTCACAATTACAGCTAGCCGCCTTTGGAACAGATATCTTCTGCAAACATATTCTAAAACGTCGCTCTCCACGCTCAGAAGTAGCATCCACAACCGTCTCCTTTCCACATATAATTAAAAATATGATCAGTTTCAAAAGATGATAAAACTGTTCAGATTTGTATATTAATTTATTAAATATATCTGAATTCGCGCAAGTAGGTACTATTAACAATTTATAATTCCAGTCATAAATATTTGCATTATAACTACATAGTTTCATATACACCTGAGTAATGGCATAGTATACATTAGGTTACTAATTAGAGTTAGTATTACATTTAGACTAGGATAATACTATTATTAGAATTAATATTAGAATAAGCATAGTATTAAAAGTACAATTTGCAATAGAATTTTAGCTTGTGAACTCGTTTTTTCTCTTCTTCTTTCTTTTGTTCAATAGAATTAGTGATGCCTTCTGCATAACATCTGTTAGATAAAATATGTATACAAAGTGTATTTTATACTAGTTTATAATGGTATTATTGCCAATTCAATATGTATTATCTCACATTCATATATTTCATGTTCATATGTTTATAGTGTCTGTAAAATATCTGTAATGAAGAGGTTGGCTACACTCAAAGGGGCTTAATAGCCCTACGTAGCACGCCTTTAAGCCAATAAATATCAATATCAATATCTCTCACTCAATCCCGCCTTCAATAAAGACCATTATCTATCTATCGTTCTATCTTTCTTTCTTTCGTTCTTAATTTCTTTCCTTCTTCTTTCTTTCTTTCTTTCTTTCTTTCTTTCTTTCTTTCTTTCTTTATTTCTTTCTTTCTTTCTTTCTTTCTTTCTTTCTTTCTTTCTTTCTTTCTTTCTTTCTTTCTTTCTTTCTTTCTTTCTTTCTTTCTTTCTTTCTTAACCATAGGCATTATGTCTAAGTAAGTTCCTGAAACAGACTTGGCCAAGACTTTTCCTTGGGCTGAACGTAATTTTTATTTGTTGAACTAGGCGTAGGCCTATATGCCTTTATGGTGAAGTGGAACGTGTAAGATAATGCATATGGGCATTATCTTACACGTGGTACGCGTCTTACATACATTCCCAAAACTTGTGCGTTTATTAAACCCTTGGTCTGCGTCTGCCATCACTGTTGCCAGCCTAAACGTAATGTTTTGGTGTTTTGAAAGCTTACCTGGAGGCTTTGACACCGCGGATTTCGGCTCTCACAAAGTGTTCGTTCTTTGAAAAAATAGTTAGTTATCATTATAGCATCCACAAAAGCCAAGTTGTCCGATTGGCCTTTCTTAAATCCATCTTCTGTCATTTTACGTATTGGATATGCACGAAAACTAAGCAAGTCATGTACCTCGACGTGCCTCGGACATGGCGGGTGACGTCACGACCAATCAGAGCGCGTTATCGGTTACCACGGCGGAAAATTCAAATTGCTCATTTTCGAACGCAATTTTCTTGTAGAATACATTTTTTTGAACGTTAAAACTATTTTCTTTGTGTTTAGAATTAAAAAGACATCAGGAAACGCCCATTAATTAGCATTTTTAAGCTTCGTGCATATAGCCCATTATTAAACACTATCTAGGAGAAGACAAACAGGAGAAAGAAAATCTGGACCACGTTCCACAAATTTTCTTGTTCTCTGTACAAATGCACAAAGTTTGCCGTCTGTTCGTCACTCCACCTTCCCGACATATTCCAAAACAATAATAATAATAATAATAATAATAATAATAATAATAATAATAATAATAATAATAATAATAATAATAATAATAATAATAATAATAATAATATGTCATCAAGAAAAACATCAACAAAACAACGTGCGCTACTGTCTACTGTCCGCTCAGTTACTGACCTGTGCGTTCACATGGCGCCAGCGGCTGGCCGATCCAAACATCCCCGTGGTGGGGGAAGGCCAGTGGCCAGTCGAAACAAAAATATTTGAAGTAGCTCGCCAGGCGAGCTACTGACCAACTCGCACAGTCAGTAACTCGGCCGACCTGTTTACACGAAGCAAGTAGCTGGCCCCCAGCTACTGGCTCTATCAACTCGCAACGCTAACTCGCACCGTGAGAACCGGGCATTATGGCCGGTTCACACGGTGCGAGTTACTGGCATGCCAGTAAGCCAGTTGCTGGCCCTCTAACTGAGGGGCAAGCTACTGGGCTCAGACTCAACTGGCCCTAGTTGTTTACACGTTGCGAGTTACTGGCATGCCAGTAAGCCAGCGGCTGGCCTTCTGCTCGGACTTGAACTGACCCTGTCAGTTGCAAGAATGTCTGAAGATCGTATTATAGAGTGCTAGCATGGAAAGTAATAAGATCATTTTCGTTGATACTGTACGAGGAATTATTATTTTTATATCCAGGTCCAAAAACGTTCCACCAATTTTCTTGTTCTCTGTACAAATGCACAAAGTTTGCCGTCTGTTCGTCACTCCACCTTCCCGACATATTCCAAAACAAAAATTATGATAATAATAATAATATATCAGCACGAAAAACATAAACAAAATAACGTGCTCTACCGTCTACTGACGCTCAGTTACTGACCTTTGCGTTCACATGGCGCCAGCGGCTGGCCGACCCAAACATCCCCGTGGTGGGGGAAGGCCAGTGGCCAGTCGAAACAAAAATATTTGAAGTAGCTCGCCAGGCGAGCTACTGACCAACTCGCACAGTCAGTAACTCGGCCGACCTGTTTACACGAAGCAAGTAGCTGGCCCCCAGCTACTGGCTCTATCAACTCGCACGCCAACTCGCACCGTGTGAACCGGCCATTACTAAAGACTATATACCCACCTCGAAAATGATGACAATTCGACGTTAAATAGATACTTATTATCACTGTTCCATCCATGTGTCGTTATATGAGCTTCTGTTGGTATAATATTTACTTACTAAAGGCCACTTGACAGCCTTAAAATACATACAAATGCGACCACGAAAGGAAGATTGGTACCAGTCTGCAAGCCGATCCAATAGTTGTTCTGGCAACCCATCAACCGACCTCGAAGGGTCGAATATTCACCGTGATTGGTCGTTTAATGTACATATTGAAATAATAATATTATTATGCAATATTATAATATAATAAAATACCGGAACTCGACCGCGAAGAGTAGATAAATATACTTTGGTATGGTAGGGCAAACTATTGAAGTTATCGAAGCTGCTGGGACCCATGTTAGAATAGCTGCGCGGTATTAGGGCCGTTGATCTCTTGCAGATGCAGATCGGGTTGCGCAGAGGATCGAGTTCGAGTACCAGTAGGGTCGATCAAATTAATATGTATCATTGATATCAATCATTGATTGATATGTTCATATCTTACGTCAAACTGAACATAAACTGGCATTCTAGGTCATAATGAAAAAGTAACACTGACATATTTAAAGCAATTAAGCGGTCGTAGCGTGCGTTTCTATTCTACTCTTAAAACGCGTTCTGTTGTTTTATGTTTTTTGGTCTCGCGATAGGTGAACCATTTCAAGTTGATCTAGTTGAAATTTAGACTATCCACAAGTCTCAATGTGGATTGAACGCCATTAGTTTTGTGAAAATATCGGTCAATAAGTAACAAGTTAGGAACTAAATAGTAAAAAGTACGGAGATCTAGGAGCAAGGATGGCTGAGTTAACAGGCAACCTCCCGTATTCGTGTCTTGTGTGCTACATCTGAGTCGTCTAGATCAGTTGGAGAGACCGTCTACCCACGTCTCTCCATAAAATGCACTGTACAATGCACAAGTATTTTGGCGGGTACGACGTTCACTGTGTCTGCAACTAATTGCTGTGTGTGTTCCATGTTGTGTTCAAGAAAATGGGGGGCAGATTACTTAGTTAAAAAACTTACACTTGCACCTAACTATACTTACATAATATTCAAATTAATTTTAGGTTTGGTTAGATAGCTTTTCTCACGGCCCACATCATTGAAGGCAATGAAACATTATTATCTATGTATGAAGTTGGTTTGTTACATATACATTGTCATGCATTGTGTATGTAGTTTATAACTTGTAAACCTCACTTTCAATGAATATTTGTTATCTCCAAAAGTTTTCAAAATGTAGTACGGTATATATGTTTGGATAATGTATAATATTACTTGTACTTGCAGTGTATACACAAATGATTTTAACTTTGTGTTGTCCTTGTTGATCAATAATTTACTTTATAGCTTATATTATCTTGTAACGTCTACAACTAGTTACATTGATCAATATTGAACTATGTTTTGAATATGTCCACAAAAATGAATTTTTTTGCAATATCTGTCCGTGCATTATGATATACCTTGATTGGTGGCATTAATATCTGAAAGCCATAAAGTAACATTAATTTGTGATGCAATTTCTTGTCTTGTGGTTCATTATTTTACTACTAAAATTGTTATTTGTAAATTGTGTTAACACTTGTGATAAAGAACACTCATCCAAAACTTTGTTTATACTTATTATATCCATACTTACTTTTGTAACTCCTCTATCCATAAATATAATCGTAAGTAGTCAATAGAGTTTGTTATTATAACTGAGAGTTAAAATTATAAATGTTGGCTACCCATTCCAAATCTCAAATTAGAATCTTATCTAGGAACAGCGAAAACAAACAGACTCGTCGGGTTGGAGGTGGAAGCTGCACCGTGACTGACGGAGACGCTAAGATTACTGGATGACTGGCCACATTCATGTTACCTATTTTTGTATTGTAAATTCGATGCTAGTTTGCGATTTCAAAAATAATAACACAATATTTAACGAAATAAAGCTTTCAATTCTTGATTCTTGAATGTCTGCCTTAACTAAGTAACTGCCAACGCGTCAACACTTTGGTAATTTATTCATTTACGGTGTAACGGTAACTAACCGATTAACAAATTACTACTCCAGATAAACATTTTATAGAAATTGTGAACCCATTTTACGCCATCGCACACTATTTTCAATATTTCGTTTTTGGATTTTCCTAGCTGAAAATTAATACCTCCCCCTCCCCCCCTCCCTCCTCCCTCCCAATCTCCTGAAAGAATCTTGAACACGCGAAGTGTGAAATTACACAATATCACAAAGAGAGTTTATAACTCGCATAGTGTTTCACTGCATCTGCAACAAAACATCACAAACAGTGTTGGAGAAATTAATAACCGACCATGCAGAAAATCAATGCCGTGATACAGAAACAAGTCCCGTGATAAACACTGTATATAATATGTATACACTATATAGTGCTGCAATCATTGAGCGAGTTGATGTTAGCAGATATTACGTGGACTAGTTGTTGAGCCAGCACTGGACGCAAAGTGAAAATAATAATCATTTTTTGTACGACAACCTACTGTTACTAAGTAATAGGATCTGGATGCACACAGTAGTGTAACTCAAAATGACGAGGCACGTATGCAAGATGTATTTTTGGACCCCCACTTTTTAATGGTTGAAAACTAAAATGTGGTGCTCTAAGTATAGTACAACAATGATTATTTTTGGCACCAGTTTACGTTTAAACGTTGTCTTTCAATTGTGTAATTAAGATGGTACTGTTTCACTAATCTGAATCTGAGAAATCTTTGAATACGTTCTTATACAAACATTTATTACAAATCTCGAGGGGGGTCCCTAGGTCGCGGGGCCCGTAAGCACCGCATACCTTCCACTACGGTAGTTATGCCACTGGATGCACACCAGTTTTATGTAATGTGCCTCTCTTCAGGTGACTAGTTAAATTATGTTAGGGTGTTTGGATATTTGGGAAGGTATGCCTAAGGGCTATTAATAGGACTCAATCCCAGCATTCACCCCTGCCGATCTAGGGTTACAATGCGATGTTCAATAATTTTCTCCAATAACAGAAAGGTTAGGAAAATCAGTACATTTTTTTAAATTTTCAATTTTGAGCATTCACTAATTTCGTCTGATTTGTTTGTTTGCTGTTTAACAACGTACTGGACCACTATCATCATATTACGGCGGGGGGGGGGGGGGGGAGTGATTGGAAGAAAAGGGGCAAATACGGCGTAAAGGGGAGGAAAGGGGAAAAGGGAGGACGTGGACTGCCTTTCGTCTGGCTTCTCCATCTCGACATGTCCGGCTAGGGTGGCCCTACCAGAAGCATACGCTTTCGCAGGCATAGCTCTCGGGATCAAGAAAGCACGCAAACCTGCATGCCCACCACGATAAGGTAGCAGTCCCTAGGCACGAACTACTTTTGTATTTTACGAAACTCTCAAGTTTTCTGTTTCGTTACTTAGCACTAATTGAACTGTTTCCACCAATAATATAGAAGTTTCTACATGTATAAATAGTTATTAGTGAAGCAAGAACACCTTTCCCCAAACAAACCCTAGTCTGATCACGAACTGAATATTTTATCTCGTTGTGCTATCGTCGGCGTCTCGACACTGTTCGCCTGTCCTCCTGCCTACCGGTATGACGACTCACCCCCGCCACACGGCACGGCACGTGGTGAGGGGCTCAAGAAGATTTCAACGAGACTGTACCGGTGACGGAGGTCACGGCAGACATGCACGATTAACCACATTTGGTCAAAGCCTTCACGGCAGGTATTGGTGGAGGTGCCGGGTAGGTGATGAGATGTGTTTACAGCCTCACGGCAGGTATTGGTGGAGGTACCGGGTAGGTAATGAGATGTGTTTACAACATCACGGCAGGTATTGGTGGAGGTGCCGGGTAGGTGATGAGATGTGTTTACAGCATCACGGCAGGTATTGGTGGAGGTACCGGGTAGGTAATGAGATGTGTTTACAGCATCACGGCAGGTATTGGTGGAGGTGCCGGGTAGGTAATGAGATGTGTTTACAGCATCACGGCAGGTATTGGTGGAGGTGCCGGGTAGGTAATGAGATGTGTTTACAGCATCACGGCAGGTATTGGTGGAGGTGCCGGGTAGGTAATGAGATGTGTTTACAGCATCACGGCAGGTATTGGTGGAGGTGCCGGGTAGGTAATGAGATGTGTTTACAGCATCACGGCAGGTATTGGTGGAGGTGTCGGGTAGGTAATGAGATGTGTTTACAGCATCACGGCAGGTATTGGTGGAGGTGCCGGGTAGGTAATGAGATGTGTTAACAGCATCACGGCAGGTATTGGTGGAGGTGCCGGGTAGGTAATGAGATGTGTTTACAGCATCACGGCAGGTATTGGTGGAGGTGTCGGGTAGGTAATGAGATGTGTTTACAGCATCACGGCAGGTATTGGTGGAGGTGCCGGGTAGGTAATGAGATGTGTTTACAGCATCACGGCAGGTATTGGTGGAGGTGCCGGGTAGGTAATGAGTCGCATGCTTCTAGTATTGAGGCATGTTGGGATCTTAAACTAGACTCTAGAGAGTCTGGAGTGTAGATGAATAGCGCCGATAATTGGGCTAAATACCGGTCACTACTGCCTTGCTCAGGTGGCTACAGCCTTATACGTACAAGGTGTTTCTCAGGGGTGAGCGTTTCACTACGGCGATGTTGTATGGTATTTACAAGCATGTATAGTAGACAAAATGTCTTAATGTCTTGTGCTTCTGGCCCCGATACGAAGCTCCCGTCCAGCTGTGCGGAATACAGTAGACTCCATCGAAACGGGATTTCATTTTCTCGAAACACAGCGTCCTTCCTTACTGGGTCAACGTTTCCGATCGGGATCCAGTGTTGGAGACGCGCCAACCCCTAACCACAAACATATTCTCTCCCGTCCGACGATACGATCCACTCGACCTTGGGGACTCCCTGCGCAGACGCACTGCGCATCGAACTCATCTGACACTCGTAACTAATTAACAATTAGTTTGGGCGGCGGGGGCGCAGAGACGAGAACCATATCCCTCACGTCGTTCTAAAACCATCGCACTATATTCCTTGAAATGAACAATTTATTTACGTTTGAGTCGGGACAGAAAATGAAATTGGGAGCCGCGTACACAATGACGTCAGTGACACGTTCAAGAGCGCCTCGTGCCCAGAAACCTCTCGAACGAAGTTCGAAATCAGTTTTTCACCGTCGTTTCTTGTCGCCGGTGGCTGATAGTGTCACATGAGGTTGACATATCGATGGACGAGCATGACGAGAGACCGGAACCAGATCCCGTGGGCCAACAGTTCTTCCTGTTAGACGGAAACATGGCCCATTTCCTTGTGGGTCGGTCGGTTGGGAGAACGACGACGGGACGGTGGGGAGAGGGGGGGGGGGGGGGAGTCAGCCTCACTTTCCCTCTTATCCTCCTCGGAGTCACGGGGTAACACAATCAATAAACTCTTGGCCTGGTATGCTGCACCGTGCCTGCAGCAGCCACTATCATACCCTAACTGCTTCGTGGACACTTGCCCAAGGCGCCGCGGCAAGAACAGAGAGGACAACATATCAAGATCTCGATGCAACTACATTCTGTTGTCAGTTATTCTTTATAGGGCGTGTTTCGTATAACAACATTAAGCATGTTTTACACAGGTACTTACTGATAAGGTATATGGTCCAGTCCAGACAAAAGCTTAATAATTTACTTGACTGCAGTGAATTCTTTTAAACTCATATTTTAATTTGATAGTCTTTGAAGCTTTTATTCTTTCATTCTACATTTTATTTTATTATTATTTTATTGTTACTACTATTATTACTATTATTATTATTATTACTATTATTATCATTATTATTATTATTATTATTATTATTATTATTATTATTATTATTATTATTATTATTATTATTATTATTATTATTATTATAATTATTATTATTATTATTATTATTATTATTATTATTATTATTATTATTATTATTATTATTATTATTATAATTATTATTATGATTGTTATTATTATTATTATTTTTATTATTATTATTATTATTATTATTATTATTATTATTATTATTATTATTATTATTTTTTTTTTTATTATTATTAATTTATTACGTAATTTCTATATCTATTGAGTTATACAGATTTAAAAAGGAGAATAATGAATACAACTAAACAATAATAATGGCACAGTAGGAAAACACTGGAAAAAATAAAAAGCAAAATATCACACAACAACAAAACAATTACTACAAAAAAGAGAACAAGACCATAAAAATCGATTAAAGAAGAAGGAAAATAATTATATCATTATAACAATAATCACGTCCATATAATAACTTGCATTATCTGTTGTCCTATCCTTATTTAATTCACGTACTTACTAACTATAACGTAGGCTACACGTGAACGCTAGAATAGCCGAAAATATCACCCCCCCCCCCCCCTCCACGCCCTGAGAGACCATGCAGTTCAAATAAATATGATTTTATTGGGTAAGAATAAATTCGAATTTCGTATCTTTATTAATTGTCTATTTTTGTCATCACAAAAAAATAAATAAAAAATAAAAAGTTTTGACAAGAAACGGCGTCGACGCTAGCAACATTGTGCTAAAACACTTAAAATCCTAAGAAATCTTGTGCCGCGAAGAGCCTTCTAAACACTAAATACTACGCTAACGTTTGAATTAAACTAAACTAAACCAAAACTAAACAAAAACTAAACTAAACTAACACTAACACGTCACAGGTTTAAAAGTATGCCACGTGCTTCTTGCACATGGAAGGGAAATGACTTACTTGACAGTTTTTACACCGGAGCTATAATTGATAAACCGATTACTTTCAAGTTTCTTTCCTGCAATGGCAAACAATTTGTTAACTAATTAATATCAAGTAACTTTCCATCAATTTCCATCGCCACACTATCATTTTAAATAACGCCGTGAGTAATTCCATTGAGATAGGCCTACGCTTGGCATCGAGCACTGCAACAGGCAGTCACGTAATGTCTATCTGGATACTGCTGCCAATCATGCTAACTTGTTGACGCTCGACTAGCGAACAATACCGAAATAATAAAGCCAAACTACCGAGAAAAATTAGTATTCGGAATTTTAAAATAGCCAAACCATAAAAAGGACTCCAGCTAGTTACAGTAGCCACTGATACACAGTATAGGTCTCTGTGCTCTGAGGGGTGTTGACATTGGGTTATGACGCGGACGTTAGGCTTCTCACTAGGGAAGGCCGGAACACGCTCGTGACCGACTAGCCTAACAAGGGACACGGCGTGTCTCTCGCGACTACGGCCCTGGACACACTTCGAGTACATACAAGTACAACTACGGTTCACCCGTACCAAGCAGACCAACACCCAATCGAGCATGGTCACTTTACGCCTCGATAAATCATGTCTCATTGAATGTTTAGAGATCCTAATGCATAACCGAGTACACACTGCTTGACACCAGGTTTCAGAACTCACAGAACGGATATGACAATTCAATGATTGATTGGTATTGGTTTCACGTCTCACTTTTACGCGACAGCGACATCGCTGAGAGAGACGGCCGGGTCATTTTATTGGTAGCATGTTGTGATAACAAGAACCATTAAATATATCAATACAAAATAAAATAAAAAAATGTATTCCTCTTCTCACTCAGTAATAAGAAGAGATTTACAATGGGAGACATTATACCATTTATTATGTGCTTCGTTGCTATGACGGCTCCAAAGTCACCGTTTACACATACGCCGATTCGGAAGTAAACTGAAGGTGGATTATATTTTTACTTTACGTCTCATAAATCGGCAACGATGCTAATCGAGACGGTGAGTGGATGATATACGAAGATAAAACAAGTCACATGACATCCATTCACCAGCCAGGATTCGAACCTGAACCTGAGTTTACCAGACCAACGCCTCGACCGTGGCCAGGAATGGCGGCAGGCATAGACCTGTAGACCAGATCTGGGCAACCTTTTCAATCCGCACCCAAATTCTGATTTTCTCTCGTGGGCCATATTATTAACATACATCCATATTTAAAAAGTGAAAGACGGGACAAACCAGCCATCAGCCAGCGAACTTTGACGCGTTTAGGTACGTGGGCTGCAAGGGGTCTAAGGAAGAGCCCCAGTCTCGCAGGAGGGGTAAACAGCACTTTTTTTTTTTTTTTTTCATCTCAAAACAGCATTTACAACGATCTGAGCAAGTAAGTAAGTAAAGGTTAATTTTGTGTGAAGTATCAAAACTCAAATTTGAATGTAAATGTATTATTGTAATTCACAGTCGATAGAAGGCTGCATACTCAACATTTTCAAGATTTATACATACAATTTAAACTTTTTTCAAACCCAAACTGCGGGGGGCTATTTATAATGCAGTCTTCACGCGGTCTCGCGGGCCGCAGGTTGCCCAGGCCTCCTGTAGACGGTGATGTTTCAGCCGTCATAGCAACGAAGCACTGAAAATCAGTTCTTGGAACTGAGTGAGTAGATAATACATACACATTTATTTATGTATTTTACCCGTTAATTAGACCGAGCTAAGGGCCCAGTCGCTTTCATATAACAAAGGGGGAATTAGTACAAAGTGAATTAGCCTGCACACGAAATGGAGTAGAGCTTTTTAATTATATTCACGGACGAAGTTCTTATTAGTCTAAGATGTCTTCGAACGTGAATCAAAATATAGAGCTCAATAATATTCTGAGAAATACAACTGTCCGACATTCTTTAATCAACGTCTTTTGACATGTACAGAGTAGGTAGAGTGCAGACAACAAAATACAACCAAGAACCCCATGGAGATAAATCTGAAAACTGTCAGATAAAACCGCTCTTAGTAACGTGTAGAGAGGCTATTCAGACTTCAGCAAAACGACCATAGAGGGTGATCAACCAACTTCACTTACATTTTATATTTTTAAAATAGCGTTCCACTGCCACGCCAATATAGCTACAGTATACAGCGCAATGTATAATTATACGCAAACCCCAGTCGCTTTTAATAAGAACGTATGGAACATATCAACGACAATACTTATAACTTGTATTCCTAATTTTGCAGATGCTCTGTTAGTAATGATTGTACTGGAATTAGGGGAAGGCCTAATCCGTGACTGGGTAACTTTAGCATAAAGCGTTTACGCCATTTAGCTACACAAAAAGAGACAGTCGTAGAAGGATTAGACTAGACTAGTTGGCAGAGTTCCAATAAACTGGTAAGGCTTCGTTTAAGGTACGTTAAATATTTGAATAAGTCTTGCCTTGCTTTAAATTTTAAAACATTGAAGCCCGAAAAGCATCGGCACATATCATAGGTAATCGCAAGATCTGAAAAACCCCTGGCGGGGGCTCGTCGAGCTCCCAATACTACAAGCTACATAACAAGTAAGATCGTAACATCCATTTCCACAATGTTAACAATCACATGTCATTCAAATGGGAGAATCTTTCAGTGAAACAATTGAATTGATCTGTCAAAACCACTGGCTTTAAACGTCAAAATACCAAACAGAAATACTTTAATTATTCTTGCATTCTATCTGCATTTGTATAGTAAAGTGTTTTAAATCAAACTTTTACATTGTGAAGTTATATATTTAATTAAAAAAGCAGTTTTTGTAGTGGGCACGACAATGGCGATTTTCGTGCCGATGAGATGACCGGACTTTGAGGTTTACCGAACCTCCCCCGCTAGGGGATTGACGGACCATGAGGTAATCGTAGACCTACGTATCGCACGTATCATAGGTAATCATAGGGCTAGTCTTAACTCCAGCCATGAGGGTTTTAGTCAGTAAAGAAGGTCAGACATCTGGACAATGTCCAGACGTTGGACAATCCTATCGAATTTCACCCCCGACTAAGCAAACTACAAGTATCCGTTTTTGTGCGCACTGCAGAGGCATTTGGCTAAATCGGACGATAGATTTAAGAAAACACTATAGTGTTTAAAATGCAAAAATCCTGCCAACACATTCTTCTCTTCCTCAACTCTCATGAACCTGTTTGTAAAAGCTCTCACTATTCTCTCACTTTTCACGCTTATTTATTTCATCTTGATCTGCTCAGCTCGCACCCTGCCTGGTGTAGCCTACGCTACCGCTCAGCTTTGCTTAGATCAGCTGTACTATTATCCTCTGCAATATTTTTAACCGAAGTAACCATATATTCATTTCAAGCCATGAGTCATGTGTTAAACGGTTGGGGCAATGCAGACGTAAAATATGGGTGAAGAAGTCCCACGTCCTGCAGAGACAGTCAAGGTTCAAGAGAACAGGTTAGGGACCTCCGATCTGAGTGATGAACGTGGACTCTACGGAGCTGATTGATTGATAATCGTGATAAACCCGTCCTAATCAAGTGTGACCTCTGGTGGTCCTAACCAAGTACCAACGAAGTCAGCCTGCTATAGTTGAGAAACTGTAAGAATGACGGTCCCCTCCATATCCCCTCCACAGCTACCCGACCCCCCTCAACTCCACGAAACAACAAACTGAACAACTGAAATAAACTGATTTTCAGTTACGTATTTCATTTTGTCGGGTTGTCACGAAGTTGAGGGGGGTCGGGTAGCTGTGGAGGGGATATGGAGGGGGCCGTCATTCTTACAGTTTCTCAACTATAACACGACACATTGTTACACATCTATGTACGTCTGCGCAACATAGCACTCGGCTGCGACATCTGTAATCAATCGAGCACGAGTTATTTTAAAATGGAAATAAGTGATTTCCAGTGGGAGCCAACATGACAGACGGAAGTCAATTTCAGAAGTTAAAAAGCCCCCAGCTGCAGCCGGGAATCCAACCCGAGACCCATTGACGAATTAGAAATAAACTAACTCGCAAGAACAACGAGTGAATTTGTTGGCCTATCAGAGCAAACTGCGTGCGGTGCGAGTGAATGCAAGTGAATGCGAGTGAGTGCAAATTATCAATGATTGTATGTTTTTAAATAGCGGAAAACATTAATTTATTTTACTTTTTGCCGTTAGTTTATAAAGTGTGGCAATGGAATTTGACGAGCGAGCGAACAAAATTATCGATATTGTGACAGTTCGCTTAATTCCCGGCGTTCTACTGTTCTTGAGGATCCCAGCCTTGTTTCTGATTGGTTTAGAAAGTATACGCTCGCACCTTCCATTTGCGTGCTTGAAAAGTATATGCTAAAGGCTAAACACTATAGGATACAACCCTTTGTTATTACAGCAAAAATATATATTTTGCAGGAAATGTAGTAGAAAATGTGTGGACAATGTAGTCAGAAACGTTTTGCATTGTTGTTTCAAATACTGAATATTTACTGACGACATATAAACATGATAATGTTATTTTATTACAAACCAATGAGAAACGGCCCGATACATATTTAGTTCGGGACTCTCTTGTTGTTCCATGGCAACCGCCAACATTTGTAAGTTTTTTTCAGGAAGGAAAAGAATTTTTTAATGACTTCTTCTAATATTAATGTCCAATAAATTTTCAAGTGTACTCGTTGAAATTCTTTTGTTTATATTTCAAGGAAAATTAAACCAACATTCGTATACATAGTATCGCGAGACTAAGAACATGCTTCATACATGGTTCTGAATTGACATAACTATGCAACAGCTATAGTAGTAGTACTACACCTGTTTACTCAGCCAAACGAGTTGTTCCTCGAGTACTTGGTAAGCCTGCAAGTACCTATGAAAAGTCTACGGCTTCATAATAATATATGCACTTCCTTTATCTCTGGGACAGGTTGTCTGCACGATATGTGCTTAGTTGTCTGCGTGATGCTATTTCGTAGGCAGCATAAGCCTCACAATTACAAATGTAAAAGTGTACGCGAGTCTAAAGTAAACACAGAGCATGATATGATATGATAGAACAGTTCGATACCACGTAACCGCGCATCAGGTGAAACTTATTCTAACTGGCTTAAAAGCCGTTCCTCGCTCCATCCAGACAGACACATTGCTTTTAAATCCAGTCCGATGGGGGAGGGGGCATAAACAAAATATCGCACACGAGTTAGTCGAGCATAGTTTCGGAAACCTATAAACTGGCTGGCGGTCGCTCGACTAGGAAATGTGGATAGCTGCTCATCCCGTTCATATAGCCGCTATCACACTCGCTAGGTCGTATCCGCTGCCACGGGCTGATAGCGAGCGCTAAACACATGTGTGATTTACAAATGAATGACAGCGGAATGACGTCACATTAATTTGGTATTATTTAGCTTTAATGATAAACCAAATTGTAATGCGGGGACTATAATCTCGTCAAGTGATTTGTAGAGGATCAAATTGTCAATGAGACTTTGTTGTAAATGGTATCAACAATGATCGCAAATATTGTTTTTCAGCGGTCAAAGATGTCCTGTGATAACCAGCATAATCTCGAGGTAACCCGTTAACAGACATGCAACATCTTTTGGTCAATTAACCAGACTAGATATTACATATTAACGATTTGTATCAAAAAGTTCTAGCTTCTTTATGTGTTTCGAATTATTCACAATCACAATGTACAGTGCACAAACACGCAAGTTTCAACATTAGTTTGATCTGATCAGTCGACTCCATAACATCCGATCCGATCCACTCAGATCAATTCAATTCAATTCAATTCAATCTAATCCACCAAACATGGATTTGGTCACACTCAGTATGATTGCGATATGGAGCTTGCCTATTAGGAATAACGCGGATAAAAGTCGAGAAGAGGAACGCACAACACTCAAGACAAAACAAAGTAGCGTATGAAAGTATTAGCTTGGTAATCACTAAATCAGTTCTTAAGTCAGACCAACAGGCAACAGTTACCGGGAAACCGGAAGCTGCTGAGGCCAGAATAAAGCCCGATCTGCATGCGTGATGCAATGAAAGGAACCGGGCGCATGTTTTACTGCCCTTGATGCGCAGGAAGTACCGACTCATTACTCGGATACATTTCCGCTTGTAAACCCGCTTGAACGTTCTAGTTAACACAACATAAACTGCAGCTCAGTTACGAGTGCGCTAAAACATTGCCAGATTATCCTAGTCCGGACGAGCGAATTACTATTAAAAATAAAAAAGGGCTGGAATTTGACGATACAAATATTTTTCAGTAACTATATAGCACAGCTATATAGTGTAACCATGGATTTATAATAGTACTATGGTGTAACTTTGTAACTTTTCGAACAATTTTGCGACAAAACTATACATATTCAACCCACATCGAGACTTTCCGTTCAACCGCTATCGCGAGACATAATAACAATAAAAAAAAACAGAACGAGTGCCATAAGAGTAGAATGGAGACGCTCGCTTCGCTCGCTTAAATATTTCTCCATGTTTCGGCACAACTTATAATTTATAAATGCTCTGGTTTGAAGTTATTTTAGTTAGAGTGCCGTACTAGCAACACGGAGGTTCGGCAATTGTGCTGCAGGCTTTATATGGCTACGTGTACAAGGTACAAGGAAGAGTTGAAGAGTTCATCGCCGCGACGCGTCAAAGGCGTCCGGTTATATATTTATAATTGCAGCTGGGGAAAGTTTGCCTTCCTTGCAACGTGTACGAACGACAAAGAAGCAACCGGCATTTTACTTCCTTTCACTTTTATAATTTATTGGTCATGTAAAATCTCCTTGAAAATGGCACTTGTGCCCGACTAAGAGAACTCATTATAATAATTAAGATGAATGAGACGTCCAAACACGATCCACAAATAAGTGAATAAATATGAGACAAATTGAATGTTAAGCGTATTTAAACGGATTTCAGTATCGTTCTATTGAGTGATTGAAGACTGAGACGTGGCACATTCTAAAATCAAGTTCGAATAGAAAGTCAAGTAATCCCGTTTCAGGCTTAGGTGTGTCATCAATGTTGGTATCTTGAATAGATGGTGTGTGTATTGTATGTTTGTATTATAAATGTTTGTATTTGACGCTTCAATTCAAGGTAAAAAACGAATAAAGTACAGTTTGTATAGTAAAATACGAGAATCATTATACTTATATTCTTTTATTTATTATTTTTACATTAATATTTAATACAACGTAAATAATGCGCACTCGGTGTGAATTTACGCGCTAAATTTAAATTTCAGTTACAAGTTTCACTCGTATGATGTATATACATATTATATACATTGTATGAACGAGGGGACTGGTCTAGTGATATCCATGCCCCTGTCTACTTAGACTCTCGTCAGATCCGTGTCTCGCAAAACATACAGCCACAAATGTGAGGAGAGCCGAGGGTGCAACTTGACACGTCTCGTGTCGTCATTGCTTATCGCGAGCCCAAGACAATATGGAAACTCCTCCGTGCATTCAATCCGAGCGTTGCGTTCCATGAGCATCCATTTACACTGATTGACCGCATTACAACCGGCTGATGAAGCTGGCGATGTAGGAACAGAAACTCGTGTATACACAGTGATAAACAAACAAAAGCATAGGAAACAACTCACAAGAAATCGAAAATCAAGACACCGTTTTTAATTTAAATTTTCTTTTTTTTTTAAATTTTAACTTTTTTTTTTTTTTTTACTTTTTATTATTTTTTTTTAAATGGCGGCCAGACGTAATTGGATTATTTGGGAATTTTATGCAGAATACGGCATGCAACAGCTTACGCTTAGAAGTAAAATAAATCAAGGTTAGGTGAGCCATGTAGTGTTTTATCCGATAGGAATACTGCTCGTATATCGTTGCTGCTGATTCGTATATTAGATTGAACCAAAAAATAACACGATGAGTGCAGTACAGGAGCTAGAGTAACCCTCCCTAATGTGCTGAACTGAGCGGATTTCTGCAAAGAAAATAATGTCATTCTTGAGATAATTGAGTGCTCTTTCTAATGAATGTTTCTTTGTTCTAATAAATGTAACCGTTTTTCAAACGTTCTTATTTAATTTTTGTAGTGTGTTGTTCCAACACAACCTTTCATAAATAAATAAGAACATGGGAAAAACGGGAACAAAGGAACATTCATAAGAAGCATCTAAATTATCTAGGGGTTGTCATATTTTGGTTGACTTTTTGACTACTTTAAAGCAACTTTAGCAGAAAGACATCGGGATTTTTTCAGGGTAGGTGGATCTAAAAGAGCTTGCTTATTTGCTTACTTGCTTACTTTAAATAAATTCACATTTAGAGTCTACCCACTCAGTAACTAAACTGATTTGCAGTGGGGGACTTTAATTTAAAGTGACTAAACCAACCCTGTAGGGTAGTTAATTAGTTATCTGTGCTGTAGGCTTCGAACACCATCGACGAGTGAGCGATAACCAATCAAAGATCGATATTTCAAATACGAAACATATGAATCAGTGATTGGACAGTGCGAACACCTGCGGACAAATGCCAGAACCAACAAGGCCGAATTAGAACAACTTTGAATTTATTGAGTGCTTCGTTGCTAGGACGGCTCCAAAGTAAAGTAAGTAAGTAAGTAAGTAAGTAAAGTGTAGTCATTGTCTTACTTGCTCGGTTTTAAATAGCTTGCTTGTAAGTTGTGTAAATCCTCCAGATTTTAACGCTTGCTTTTATGTTGACTTCATTGAATGACCTGTCGCCAGGTGCTATAAGTGGAAACTAACATCTAACCTCAAAATCATAACACACATCTAGTGAAATACAACTTAATTTTTTACATGTGTAGGCGTACACAGTCATTACATTTCATTGAATTCAATAAATTGTAATGTTGTATACTTAAGGCGCTTTCATAGCAACACGGCAACACGTTTTTTCCGGACCGGCAAGTCAGGTGAACCAATCAGGGCAGGCACGGCAAATTTCTTATTGGCTCACGTGATCTGCCGGCCCGGAAAAAACGTGTTGCCGTGTTGCTATGAAAGCGCCATTACATTTAATCACGGAAGCTTCCTCTTGCCGCTTCATTTCGAGATTTTGTTCGGCATCCATTGTTAGCAAACATTTCAAGCAATGAATGTAGGTCCTACACTCTCATTTCCTAAAATCCTCTTTTGCTTCTTTGCCAAGCAAATTAAAATTCGCGAGATTTTGACTCCAACTTCTGACGTCATGACTTGGAATAAGTCAACGAATCAAGAAAATGAGCAAGTAAGCAAGCATAAGGTTTAGATTATGGACACAAAAAGACAATTTCTGTCCGACCCATAATCTCCTACCGTCGCTAGTGTACAAGAGACGTATGTACACTTCATATCGTAACTGCGATATGTATTATATACATATCCTTTCAGTGCAATTATGCAATTATTACAAACTATGTTCGTGTTTCGTTCAGTCCGTCCGTATCCCGGTTTTAACGATATCGTCCAATGCCATTTTTGCGAGCCGGAGTTTGGTTTTACTTTCAGATCGTTCTCCAGTCATCTCCACCGTTTACCGCGCGGTAATCCGTCTTCATCCACCGCACTCGTGTCCGTCCACCCCAGCTCATCTCGACGGCTTCGTCCCCCCCCCCCCCCCCCCACCTATTCTCCTGCCTGACCCCCGTCATTCTTTCCGTGTATGAATCAATACAACATTAACAACTAGAAAATAAGGGGTTGCAAAAAGAACGTTCCTGGATAATAAATATAAAATATGGAATACTTACTTTTTTTTTAGTACATCGGCAGGGTAGGATACAAAACCAGTTGATTTATGTTCTGCGGAGGATGGAATAAAAAGAGAAAGCTGAGATTTTATCGACGTATTAAAATAAAGAAATAAGTCTTGTGCGAGAACTTCAGCTGCCACATTAATTTTACGGTCGGACTATTTTATAATATTATAATAACAACAATAATAATGATAACGTGCACAATAACGCTACCCCCACCAAGGATGTGTTCTCGTAGACAGCTGGGTCAGGCAAAGATAGCAAATATTGACAGTTACCAGACATCTTGAGGTAAAAGACAAATGATCGAAGGCGACAAAAATGACAACAGTTGTAACTAAATGAGAAATGAGATGCCTACGGTAAACGCTGAATATATTGGTATCCATCTATAACGAACGTGGAATTTTACCCGTATCTTGTACACATTTTTATAAATAAAAAGCTCCTGTGATCATTTATCCCGTTCGCGACTGTTTGGAACGATCCGAACATGTTCGATCAGTTCTCAATGATAATCATTGAGTCGAGTAGCACAGGATATTGAGCGGGAATACAACAACTTGTTAATTATTTAATATTCTGATGTAGACAGATTGCGACATGTCTGTCTCTCAGATGACAACGAACTTCTAATTACAGAGGGTTGTTATGCTTGTGACATGTTAGGTAACAAAAGAAATCTATCGTTTATCAGGTAAGTCGATATAACCTCATCTGCCCAGGCCTAGGCCAGGCCGCAGCTGTGGGTATATCACGTATAAGTGTTTAGTTCAACAATCACAAACCTGGCTTGGGCCCTACCTAAGACAATTATAGTTAATCTTGGGCCCTACCTAGGGACATACTCGAGATATTTCATAATTTCAGGTTTAGCCTAAGATTTATGCGGGTAGGAAACACCAAACCAGCCGTCACTGACTAGGTTGTCCTTCATTTGTCTCAAGACAGAACACGTACATGAGTTTTCCTACACGATTTGTCAAACATTCTGTTCTATGACACGTTTCCGCTCTGTTCTAACTTGTTTTAAAACAATTCCAAACACGAGAAGTAAACGAACCAAAAGTGAGCTAGAACTTCAACACAATTATGGCCGGGAAAACAGGGCATGGCATGGTAGTACGGGTACGAATTCCATTCAATTAATATATATTAAAGTTACAAATATCAACGTAAGTATACATTGATACTTTTATTATTAAAGTAATAGGTACAAAATAGTTGGTGGGATTTTAATGGAATTCTAGAAAATAATGTATTTTAATTATATTTTGTCAAAAGACGGATGACAATTATGAACTCATTGTGTTACAACAAATGGGAAGCAAGACTTCGTTGATTAATTGAATGATTATTTGTGTAACGAAGTACTCGACAACTAGGTCATAAAGAGCGTTGTTTACCTCACGACGACGTCACATACCATTTCATTATATTTCAGCAGGAAACAATAATATACAAGTAAATAGCAATTCCATGATTTACTTTAGAATTAAGTTGGAACAAGTATGTTCCTGGGATTTGTAGATGAAGCTCTTTCTATGTAACACAATAATATTAAAAATGGAGAGCGTACCTCGACCACCACCCCCTTGAACTGCTGGCTCATGGTGACGCTGCCCAGCTTGACGCAAAAGTCGCCGATCTCGAAGCGCGGCCCCTTCGCCTCGATCTTTGTCTGCTTTTTGGAGGTGTAGATGCTGGTCATCTTGAGCATCAACAGGTCGAACAGACTGTCGGCGACCAGGGGGATGCTCTTGCCCGTGCCCGTCTCTAGGATGGAGAAGACGGACGCCGGGTGCTCAGAGTTGTGTAGCAGGTGGACGGTGCGCGGCGAGCCTGCGGACACAGCACACGTTTATAATGCGTGGTGTGTTATGGCCACTAGACTATAGTGTGCAGATATCTGTAGTTTGACACAGTTTGAAGCTTCCCCCCGCCAGTTGTGTGACAACCGTTCAGTTCAGCATAACAAACGTGAGTGATCATAAATGATATAATATGAATTTTGAAAATAAAACACAGCACACGAACAGTAACCTCGGTCATAAAATGCCCTCGCGTCTGAGGAAGAGAGCGGGCGCTCTCGAAAATTTACGCACTTGGTGAGTATTTTTTTTTTTTTTTTTTTTTTAAATCTTTTCATGACCGTGGTTACTGTTCGTGTGATGAGTTTTTTTTTAAATTATTCTCCCGGTCTTAAAGTCTTGGTTTCATCACAATATTAAATGAAATGAATACATATATGATATGATTGTCGGGTCGTCAAGGGGGTAAGGGTGGTCACATAGCGATGGAGGAAAGCAGAGGGCAGCTGAGGAGCGTCAAACTAAGAAAATGTCGAGTATAATTATAGGTTTTAATAGTCTGCAATGATGATTGGGTTAAATCATTGCCTAGGCTGACTAGGCTTTAAATTATTGGCATCGCTAAAAATTTACAATAATAATTCAACACAACGTACAAGATAAATTATAGCGGGAAAATAGATCAAACTACATTTTACGGAAATACGTTTGTGACTATTACGAACTTGTCTCGGGCGGCTGGAGTTCCAGCCCTGAATGAACCCTTCCAATCCTACAGCCAATGCCCCCCTTACCCCTCACAACGTTTATACTCGGAACCTGCCTTGGTTATATTTCCCTGATAGGGAGTCTGTGTTGACTACATAATCCACAAGCAGCTCGAGATACCATAAACCTAGATTTAGAGACAAACGAAAGTATTTTAAATTACGAATGGTGGGGTAAACGAGAATATTTTGTAAAAACAATGCGTGTGTGACTAATGAATCAAATTAGGCTGAAGTGGGAGGAAAGGATAATGTACGGTATCTGCAGGGAACCGTCGCCTGTCAAAATATTCCGAGAGAAGCAATCCATAATACATGAAGACTGTCTGTGTAACCTTGACAGTTACAGACGGGTTCTGTCACCAATCTACAAAGCTCCTGCAACACAGGACTGAAACACAGTTCACAAAGCTATTGTCTGTGTTATGTTTTTACATTTCTAAGGTACACAGCACGTGTGGCAGGAGAACATGTCTCTTACGCAAATGTTTGACTTGCACTTCAAAGGAATCAGATATGAAAAAAACAACAAAATACCAGGGATTTTCACTTGTTCATTTACTGATGTTTTTCTTTTTTACTGCGAGTGGGAGATGCTTTGTAAGTACGTAAATAAAAAAGCGGCGACGTGTACTTCCCCGAAACCAAGGGCTGTTAATAAAAAACACCAATCAAGATTCGTGGCAAACAAGTTCTACAATAGACATAAAGTTCATTGAATGCTGTGAATTCTGTCTCAAGTTCTATTCATAAGCACGCGGTATACACTTGTGTTTTGCTAAACATAAAAGCAATCTAAACACTTTGAAATCAATGAACGAACGAACGCTAGAGGAAAATATAAGAACAACGAGGGCCCATTAACGGAGTCGTTACACAGCAATAGCGCTCAACGATTATCATCGTTTCCGCTCGGGGAAAATACGGGACAAATAATGAATGTCTATAGGAAAACACTGACCGATAAACTCTTGATGATACGTCGGGTGAAGCGGAAGGGGGGGGGGGGGGTAGTTGAGACCCATAATTGTAATGGATATTGAGCTACACATTTCAAGCGCGCCTAAATTAGGTACATTTGCTACTTCACATTCACACCATGTATAAAAGATTTTCTATCCCAATAGCACGCTATAAGATTTGCTTGTCAAGTTCAATATTTGGTAAATTATGTTCTCTTCTTCAGCCCGAAACCAAATCCAATTAAAGAGTTGGTCTGATAGTCTGCGGGTTGGTTGGAAGGTGATATGTTGTGTTATGTTGTTGTGTTGGGGCGTGTACGATTGCTAATGCTTTTATCATTAACAGGCCATCAGTGAAGCTGCTGTCGCTCTTGAGGCTGAATCAAGCCGTCTTGATGACTGCACCTCTCAGCGTTATGACTCTTCACTCTCACTCCAGTGGCGTAGCGGCCCTCCCCCCCCCCCCCTCAACACTCAGCACCTCTCAGCGTTATGGTACTCTTCACTCACAGTGGCGTAATTTATATGGCGTATATTTATATATAAATATATCGAAATCGAAGTAGGGAGAAGAATAGAGACTATGACACATGAAAAGGAAGATAAGAACAAGATATAAGAAGATGAAGATGCATGAAGAACATCCGTTATCGAACCAAGTAAAATTAGAAGCCTAAGAAAAAGGCACAACCAGAGATTGGAAGTGATAACTGTGGAGACTCCATGCTCGAAGAAAAAGTGCCAATATGTGTCAGAACACGCAAGATGGCGGCTAGTGAATACAGCACTGTGTTTCGCGCTCCACATTTAATCGTTTTCGGCGTGTTTCTCTCGTGTGTTTTAGTTCAATGTCACACAAAACTGTTCAGCATAAATTCTGTTATCCGCAACAACTGCAATCCGGATCGTTTTGGGTCATTTCTTTTAAAAAATCAGTGTTTTAGAGTTTCGGCTTTCGCGGCATCCCTTCACAGTCAGCGAGGCTTGAAGGTCGACTTGGGCCGGGACCGGGCGAGGAAGGGCGGTGTTGCCGGCTCGGAGCAGAAGATCGCATGGGCCAGTTTGCTGTGCATACTGTTGATAGCCGGGGACATTGAAGTAAATCCTGGCCCTAGCAACTTAGACTTTTACTGCCAAAATGTTCGCAGCATTAAGAATAAGTTCGAAGACTGTACAGTACACCTTGCCGAGCTACTTACACACGACATAGTTGCCCTAACAGAAACATGGCTGAACAACAGTGTGGCTGATTGCGAGATTCCTCTTTCCGAGAGCTTCAATGTTTTTCGACGAGATCGTGGTTCACGGGGTGGCGGGACGCTACTCGCATTCAAACCCGCGCTCGTCGTTAGGAGAAGAGAGGATCTTGAGTCGGATGAGTGCGAATTGCTGTGGACTGAAGTGCGACATACAAAAAGGAAGAAACTGTTCGTGGGTTGTTTCTACAGGCGCCCTGGCAACGATATTGCGTCACTCGAAAAGTGCTTCGAATCCCTGTTATCCGTCTACGCACTGGGTGATTTTGTTCTCCTAGGAGATTTCAACCTATCAATTAGATGGCGTTCAAGTAATCAGGGTACAGCGTCCAATGCTGCAGACACTTGGTTTCTCGACAACTTTATTGATGGGTTGGGTCTACATCAATCGAACTGTCAGCCTACCAGAGGTTTGGCAACACTGGACTATGTGGTGTCGTCGCTGAACATAACGGGAGTCTCAACGGGGTTGAATTTCTTTTCATCTGACCACGAATCCGTCTCGGCTACCATCCACCTGCCAGTTCGCGGGACAAAGCAACGCATTCCACCCGCTCGTGCGTTTCCTGTATGGAGGAATGTTGATTGGGGCAAGGTCAAGACTGCACTCGATTCTTTGCCCTGGGAATTGTTGGAGAATGGATCTGTCAACGACGCTGTCGATCTATTTTACGAGATGATCTCTGACGTCATCAAGGAGTACGTGCCGATGACGAAGCCTAAGTCGCGCAAATTTGGGCAATGGGTTGACGCTGAAACCAGGCGCGTATTATACAACAAGAAGATGGCCTGGCTTCTGTGGAAACAATTTCCTAATACGCACACGAGGGCAACGTTTGAAAATTTGAGACGTGTTTCAAAACAGCTCCTGCATGCAGGTTACACTAAATACATCAACAACATTGCGAATAGCGCTACGAAAAACCCCAAGAAATTTTGGTCACTTATAAATAGCAGAAGAAAAGCCGACAGAATACCGGACGAACTTGTATACAATAACTCCACTGCCACTGGCGAACACAGGCCTGAGTTATTTAGCAATTATTTTCACTCAAACTTCACACCTCCTACTGATAATTTAACTTTACCGCCAATCATCAAAGTTGCATCACATACATTGTCTTCCCTGAAAACGTCATCTGCCGAAGTACATCAACTATTGAGTGCAGTGTCTCCCTCTCGCGCCACAGGGCCGGATAATCTCGGCTCGGTATTCCTACGAACAATGGCTGAAAGTCTCACTCGCCCAGTTGTGTGCATCTTTAATCGCTGTTTTGAAGAAGGTATTTTCCCAGACAAGTGGAAACAGGCGAACGTAATCCCCCTCTTTAAAGCAGGTAGCAAAGACAAGGCAGACGTCGCGTGCTATCGGCCCATTTCGCTGTTGTCCACCCTGTCAATTGTGTGTGAAAGGGTCATTCACAAGCGTCTCTCGGCATTCACACTACCGCTCATCTCAAAACATCAACATGGGTTCTTGCCCGGGCTATCGTGCCTGTCAAATCTGACAGTGTTGCAACATCACGCTTGTGACGCCATCGCTGACGGCTCACAACTTGATGTTGTTTACATTGACATCGCCAAAGCATTTGACACTGTCAGTCATAAACTCCTCATCCACAAGCTCTCCGACCGTTTCAACATCCATGGTAGCTTTCTGTCGTTGTTGACAAGCTTCTTGTCAGGGCGTACGCAGCGTGTTGTTGTCTCCGGGGAATCGTCTTCATGGCTTCCAGTCCTGTCAGGGGTGCCGCAAGGCAGTGTTCTTGGGCCCCTCTGTTTCACGCTGTTTATGGACGACCTCGCCGACGCAATAGCCTCCATCAACTGCGAAATGCTCCTCTACGCCGATGACTGCAAGCTGTTTGCCAGGATCAAAACCCTTGTGGATGTGGAGACACTTCAACGTGCATTAGATATAATCTCAGTGTGGTGCCGTGAGTGGGCTCTGAAGCCAAATCCAACGAAGTGTACTGTAATGACTGTGTGCTTAAAGACATATCCTTTGGTGGCATCATATGTTGTTTCAGGTCACCAAATAAAGCGTGTGGAATCTCAAAGAGATCTAGGTGTGATTTTCGACACAAAGTTTAGTTTTAAAACACACATTGAGAAGGTTGTTTCGCGCGCCATGTCCCTGGTAGGGCTGCTGTATCGCTTCACCGAAATACGCAGCACGGAGGCGCTAAGGGCTTACTACACTGGCTGCGTATTGCCGGTGATGGAGTATTGTTGCCCTATTTGGGGCATGGCGGCGAAAACAAACCTTAAACGTCTTGACCGTGTCTCGTCTTTCTTTGCGGCTATTGTTAAGCACAGGGTAACAAATTTCCGAGAAACTGACAAAGGAACTATCCTGAGCTCTCTTGGAATACAGCCCTTAGAAAAACGGAGATGCTTGCATGACATGCGTTACTTAAATAACATTTTGACCGGCCATATAAGGTCCAGTGAACTTGTTTCTCTCTTCCACTTACATGTTCCCTCCCGAAATACTCGTCTCAATCACATCTTTCACCTTTCCACCCCTAGAATCACTCTGTTACAAAGATCATTATCACACCGCCTTCCTTCTACCTTCAACAAATTTTCTTCCGATTTAACTCATCTTGATATATTTTCCCCGCCGAATGTATTTCAAAATGATATCAAATTAGCCGTAAGCAGTCATTGTAAGACCTAACGTATTGTTCTTGTGTTGTGTTGTCTTGTTTTGTTATGTTTGTTTTGTTTTTGTAAGTTGTTATGTGTTTCAACATAAACTGGCATTTGCTGTATTTGAAACTTTGAGAATAAATAAAAAAAAAAAAAAAAAAAAAAAAAAATATATAAATTAAGGAAATTGTAATGACACACGCATGTACGCGAAAGCGTGGGTGGCGTGTTCTGTAAGACTAAGGTACTGCACGATAAAAAAAAATATTAAAACAAATATTCGAACCTATTTCGCTGTATGTATCATTTCAGTTTGGGAGTGTGCCCAATCGTGTTCCGTAAAGCACAGAACTGAACCCTTATCTTAATAATCAGTATGTCTAGTTGGATACACAGCAATTATGTAGATCCATGCACACTTCCATAAGATGGCTGTTGCCCATTTTATTACCGAGTTTAATACAAGTTTAGTTTTATTATTTCATTATACGAGTTTTTGTTGGGTATGAATGAGTATACACGTAATTATTCTATATAATTATAATGTTTACGAACTGTTAACCTCTCTCTCTATAAGTTTATTTTTTCTATTATTATAATGAGATTTAAAAACCATCATTTTGAGAGGTAGGCTTATGAAATAAATTCTCGTGTCTAAGCGTAAATGGATAAAGCACTTTATATACATTTATTATTATTATTATTTATTTATCCAATACAGATGTATACCGAGGTATACGTTCCAGAGATACATGGATATAATAAAATACAATAAATAGAACATTATCACAACAACATCAAAGTACACTTAAACATTTAAGAATATAAAAATAAAAATTGAGCAGACAATCAATTATAAAATAATATTAACAAACCAATTGCATATACACCATGCAGCGTCAAATTATGTAAAATTATTGAAACATTTATGTTTAATTGAATGCACACTATCATTAAAAACATCGACATGGCTTAGTTGTGAGCTGTTGCACAGACCAATAACTCTAGGAATGAAAGAGTATTTCTTAATATCTAACCTAGCAGTAGGGGGGTGGAAAAGCGCAGTATGGCGAGAGCGCCTGACAGGTACATTTATGGGAATGGCTTCTAGTAACTCAGGGCAATCCACATCACCACATATGACTTTTTTAAACATTACCACGTCCAGCATTTTACGCCTTGCATCAAGGGTTTGTAAGCGGAAATTCTTGCACAAATCAGCATAGTCGTCACGATGATATGTAAGACCATTCCTATGACATTGCCACTTCACAAACCTTTGCTGCACGCGCTCCAGTGCGTTATTCATAGTTACGTGGTGAGGAGACCAGACTATACTGCCATATTCAATAATAGGGCGTACAAAACTAATATACAGACGGCGGATTACATCATCATCAAACTCTTTGCCACAGGTACGTTTAAGAAAACCCATAGTTTTGTACGCCCGAAGCAAAATCTTGGCAACATGGTGGTGAAAAGAGAGATCGCTGTCGATCTGCACACCCAAGTCACAGACACTGTCAACCCTATTAAGAGACACATTTCCCAAAGAGTAATTAAAACGTATGCATTTCTTTTTATTCGTGAAGGAGATCACTTGACACTTATGCGGATTAAGATCTAGACGCCACACACGACACCATTCAACGAGGTTATCGAGATCATTTTGCAATAATTGGCAATCAGAGGCATTGTTAATCACGTAAATAAATAGTATAGTAAATAGTATAAGTAATTCGTGTTACACTCAGTCATTACATCATCAAATTATAAAACTGCTGTTTATTTTCAACACCTCTACGCACAGAACATTTAACAACATAGTTTCAAACATCTTCGTTTCCGTATTGTGGAGTAAAAATCAATTTTAAATGAACTCGTTATTGTTGAGGACTACTGACGAAAACATTCACTTCACAAACATTCACTACACCATTCAACGAGGTTATCGAGATCATTTTGCAATAATTGGCAATCAGAGGCATTGTTAATCACGTAAATAAATAGTATAGTAAATAGTATTAGTAATTCGTGTTACACTCAGTCATTACATCATCAAATTATAAAACTGCTGTTTATTTTCAACACCTCTACGCACAGAACATTTAACAACATAGTTTCAAACATCTTCGTTTCCGTATTGTGGAGTAAAAATCAATTTTAAATGAACTCGTTATTGTTGAGGACTACTGACGAAAACATTCACTTTTTAGTTGCTTAGCAGCTGTAATCATTGCAGCTTGGTTGGCTGGACTTGTCCCGAAACAACCTTACCGATGCGTTTGCCATAGACGAGTGGTTCGTAGCCAATCAGCGATCGGTATTCGGAAATTGTGGCTTGCCGGTTTGATTTAGGATAAGTATATATGGCTGCTTCCACTCAGCCTAAGAACAACAGTCCAAGTAAAGGCTTTATCTGTACCTCCAATTGAATATTATTATAATTTATTACTGTGTTCAAGTCACTCCACAGCAACTTTGGGGCTGGTGACGTCATAGATAAGTGAGGCTTGGCCAACCAAATGTGAGTATTAGTGAAAGCCGCCCGCTGATTGGCTCCGACACGCCCATCTGTGACGTCCCAAACCCCACAGATGCTGTGGAGCGACTTTAGTGACGGCCCACCACAGAAATTTCTCACCATTTAGCGACATATTTTAGCATAAACTTACAAAATGCCGATGCAGCTGTCTAGTAAAATTAGCTGAGAATTTGGGCACGTAGTCATAACAAAGCATCGTTAACAAATTAAGTTATCAAAAGAAAAGTCTTGAGAGCGACGCTTGCATGACAAGAGAGAGCGAGACAACGCGAGAGCAGGAGAGTAAAGGCGCGTCGGTTGCCGCGCGGCAAAAGCCGAGGCATGATGGAGACGATCCATCGGCCTTGCCATTCGGTCTAAAAAGCCGATCGGCAGGCCGGATCGTTTCCTGACTAAGGGCCGGTTTTTCAATCTCCTAATAGGAAAGTTATTTGCAGCAATTAAGCTATTTGGAGGATTTCAGAAGTTTTGATTGGTCGTTGCCATGGAGAAAACAAGCTATTCGACGAAAAAGTAGTTATTGGTACGTTGTAAGACTGGACCTAAATGTTGGTAAATAATAAATATCAAAGGAAATCGTGCCGAATGTCTCAAGGAACCAATCAGGGTGCTATGGTGGAAGGGGTTGATATAAACCCAACATTGCCAATCGTGGGTCCAACTGCCACCCTCAGTGTATGCTGGGTCGTTGACGTTAATATAATGATAAAAACCTGTACAATTTTTATTAATTGCACTTAATCCGGTGATCGTACAACGGTCAAGTTTCATTGTAAATGTAAGTAATTATAACACATTTCAATAAACAGTGTTGGGTGAGAGTACCCCAATTCACGATGGCTGCAACAGCCTTCAAATTGACAGGGCACAGCTGGCGACGAGGGATAGGCATTGCATTTAGGTGTCGAGCGTACTGGTCCCATGTCATTTACTACGTTTACATGCACGTTTGAAAACGTTTTTACTCGAGTCAAACCAAATTCGTCGATTGCGTACATGCTATCGATCTGAAAACGTTCTCAAATCATTATTAATTAATACATTTTTTGGTATACAGCGCCACTTTGATCAAGACATTACACTGCGTTTTAAAGAAACGTTGGAACAATAAAGGAAGGACAACAATAATAATAAGTTAAACCTACTTCCTTATCTGTCTAAAGATTCCTTTTGGAATTAGACATTTCACAATTTCAACCAAACATAACCTCAATTTGCACCGCCACCGCCGGTTTAGTTTGCTAATTAGCCCGCAAAGTCGAAACGTATTGACGGCAGTGCGGTGTTTACACAGCAGTTTTCGAAACTAGTTTTCAAGTCAACCCTACGAGCAAACAAGGTTGACTCGAACCGATCCAAACCAACTTTCGACAGTTTGGAAAACTCAAAACGTTCTGAAATCAATTTCAAACCTGCACGTAAACGTAGTAATTGCTGTAAAGTGTCAGCACTATGCATGCAGCTCCGACCGATGAAAGAATATCCAGTGATTATCAGCAATAAACACATGCAAACCCAAAGAGTACAATTCAAAATAATCAGATGACCCGTAGGCAAAAAGCAAACAAGATAGAACGTTGCTAAAACCAAACACGCTGATTGGTTTGTCTTGCTGACACATTTCTGTACCGATTTTGAAGAATTTAACGTTATCAAATTATTAACTGCTGATTGTGCAAATACCGAGTAATCCGATTCGTTGCCGAGTAAACAATGTAACTGCATTCATTACAGAAGCATAACCTAATTCCTGGGACTGAATATTAATGAACAGTGTGTTTGCACGTCTAGGCGGAATCCCAATATAAACATGACCCCCATGCATTCACAATGAGTTGTTATCAGTTAAGTTTTTCACTTTACAACAACAATGTGTTTAAAACTAGAATGATGTACCAGGTCAGAGCTTTGAAGATAAGTTATAGCTATACAGCCCCGTAAAATTAGCGATCGCGAAATCATATTTTTGTTGTGAATATTGCATTATTTGATAAACTAAAACGCGAAATTGGCAGAACACCGCAAATAGCAAAATCTTCTGCGTTACGCGAAATAACCACGAGATCTCGCAAGACTGCCATCTGAGTTCCCATTTAACAGTGAAAATCTTTCAGAAAATTGCACAAAAAGTCATGTTCTCTTAAAATTAATAAGTTTCCTTTGAAATTAAATAAATTTTGCACTTTATTTTCATAACGGGGATAAGAATATTTGTTTCGCCAACACGTTTTACTTCGCGCGATGTGTGTAGTAGGCCTAGCGCTTATAGTTCATAGATGGTATACCGTACCGTACATTGTACCACTTTACACAGCTATAGATAATAACACCGCTAAACACCGAAAAAATCAATATGTTCCCCAATCTCTTGCTCACCTTTTCAATGTTGTGTAACGTTCTTCAGATATACATAATAAAGTAAATATACACTGTAATTCCATGGGTATTCAAACCCATTTTACACCAAGTTTTTAATTTGATTTGCGTTTTCGTAAGACAAACGAAAAAAAAAACACCGAATTCTCACACTTTTCAATCTATCCATGATTCTTAGCTTCACCGAGTTATTCGCAGCATTGATCGAGCTCTGTGAAGTGGTCCACACAAAACAGTGTTTACTAACTTCCTCGGCGTCGTCGTGCATGCAAATACTTTCTTCCATCAAACACCCAGTGATCAGCATGACAAACGAGTGGGACAGTCAAGCCACCGTTGAGACAGTGAGACAGTGTCTGTGACAAACGTTCCCTCGCGGTGTGTGTCGTCTCAACGATGCACAAGTTTCAAAACCACCGCACTGAGTTTTCAAAGAAAAAGACAAACTTTTGCCAAAGTTAACAAAGCACAAACGGAGTGTGGAAGTTAAAAGTTTTAAATGCCTGTCACTCAATGAGGAAACACCCGACTGTAAGGATTTGGCGGGGGAAAGACTGGAGAACTTTTCTCGAAGGGACATTAATTACAAGAACAAACTAGCGTCACATCTTCGAACATATTATTGGGATTAAGAGAACACTTCTGACGATACCGTGTATGTAGCCGCGCATCTGTGCGTATGACTGATTGACGTGCGTACATAACGACACTCTTAGTTTTGAGAATACGTACTCAACAATTCAACCGCTAAAGTTAATGGATCAACAGATCGTTCGTTATTTTTAAAATAATTGCAAATACTTAATAATGTAATTTCCCAACAGTCCACTTTCACCTGTAGCATCGCGGTTCACATTATGAATAACATCTGTTAGTATCTATAGTGTAGGCCTATAGTGTAAAGTGATAGTATCTGTTTTCAATACAAGCATTCTGCAAGCTCTTCGTTGTGGTAAAATCAACGACGTGTTGCATTTGCTTCCTCGGTCTGAGGAAGGAGAAAAAACGATACTCCGAAAATTCACCGGTTTTTTAAAGTAAGTGACCTTGGTACCGTTTTATATTTACGTGTGTATTTTTAACATGTAGCTAATGTAAAAAGTAGAAAGTGTTTATGAAATTTGAGATTTCCGCTTGATTACCTTGACCTTGACCTAGACGTGGTTATTTCGCGTAAAACGGGAGATTTCGCTATTTGCGGTGATATAAAGCCAATTTCGCGAACTTTCGCGTTTATATTTATGTACTCCTCTTGCTATTAAACGCCAACATTTGAACAAATAAAGCAATATTCACAATAATCATATGATGATGGGATTTGTCCGCAGGTGTTCGCACTGTCCAATCACTGATTCAAATGTTTCATAATTGAAATATCGGCCTTTGTTTGGTTATCGCTCACTCGTCGATCGTGTTCGTAGCCTATACAGGGTTGGTTTAGTCGCTTAAGGCTGTGTGGCGGCGACCCCTAGTCGGCCGCTAAACGCACCCGATATATACCTGCTCTTGAACGGGGTTCTCTTCAGTCTGAGTTTGGTTGTTGGAGGGGTAACCACGCGCATTTTTCCCGCTGCGATTGACCATAGACCGGACTGTTGGAGAGACAAAGACAGACATATCTTTGTCCTTGTTGTATATGGTAGACAAGCCGGAACCATATTCCATTCAAAACAAGTTGTCCAGCCTTGAGGGTTAGTTCGGCCTGCGCGGGGAGGGAGGATGTATACTTTGAAAGTTGCTTTTCGATTCGAAGAAAACAAATAAACGGGTGGCTAATCTACTTTTAGGATTATTGCACGCACGCAATAAACGTGACAAAATACTTCAGGGTTCACTTATGACAGGATAAATATGTACCGTACTAAAGCAACCACCTGCCATCAAATATTTGACTCTGTCAATAATCAATATTATACAACGAGGCTAATTACCATCCAGCCATAGAATATGAAAAACGCAAGAAATAAAATAATACCGCTCAAATAAAAATGAAATGAAAATGTATGAGTCCACATCTGTAGACTGTTATTGTGCCCCCGGTATTGCAATATCATATTAGTTTCAGTTCTTATTACATAACTGAAATTAATTGGTGCGCTACACTTGAATTTGTACAAAATGGTTGTGTGGGCGTGTCCTTATACAGGCTGTATAAGGAATGTGTAAATATTTAATAATATGAAACCCGTATTTCACATTTTCACATCATATATAATATTATTATTATTATTATTTTTATTTTTATTATTATTATTATTATTATTATTATTATTATTATTATTATTATTGTTATTATCATTATTATTATTATTATTATTATTATTATTATTATTATTATTATTATTATTATTATTATTATTATTATTATTATTATTATTATTATTATTATTATTTGTGACTTAACTACGTCTCGATCCAGCTAATAGGTAACACGACGTCAGCTAAGGATTGGAGAAAAGGGAAACGGAGGAGGATGATAAAGGGGTATAGGGGAGGGGAATAAAAGTAGGCCTACCGTACTTTCGTCGCCTTTTACGACTGGCAGAGTCCCCTGTGTTTACTGGGTGGGGGGGGCGTCTCCTCATAGCGCTGATTGGAATAACGGAAAATCTAATGAACGAACTATGGCCGGGATATAATAAATATAATTTATTTATATATAGCGTATTCGTTTGTATTTTGGAGATCGTAATAAAATTACAAACAGCACCCAAAACACAAAGTGAGAGTAGGCTATTAGCAGGGTGCAGATATTGTTTGACATGGTTTGCAGCTGCTCTACTGTATTATTACAGTACCACTGCATAGCAGCAAAGATAACTGATTATAAATAATATAATATGAAATCACATGAAATGAATAAATATGATGATTGTCAGGTTGTCACGGGGGTAAAGGGTGGTCACATAGCGATGGAGGGGAGCAGGAGCCGAGCGTCAAACTAAGACAAATCTCAAGTGTAGGAGCTTCGAATGATTGTCTCGTTTATAAGTAACTAGCAAACCCGGCATGCGTTGCAATGCCACTGAAAGAAATAAAGTGTTTATGTTTTAATTCTGTTTATTGAAGTGCTTTTTGACACACAATATATTTTTCCGTCTGGTGGTACACAAAACGGGGGGGGGGAGGGGGTTGTACACATTCAGAAACATTCGCGGGCGTGCGCACAATAACTCACCAAAGTTTTATTGCAATCGGATGAATAATAATAGAACGCACTATTGCATGTTGGTGGCTCAGTGGGGGTGGGGGTTGGGGGGTGGGGGTTGGTTATCATTCAGAAACCTTAGCGGACGTGCATACACTAACTCACCAAAATTTTATCGCAGTCGGGTGAATGGTTTAGGAAAGCATTATTGCATGTTGGTGTCTCAGTGGGGTTGGGGGAAAGGGGGGGGGTTGGGAGGGGGTTTAATCGTCCAGAAACCAACGCGGGCGTGCATGCGCACAACAACTCACCAAAGTTTCATCGCAATCGGATGAATGGTGTAGTAATGCATAAAGGACATACACACATACATACATTCGTTTTTATATATATATAGAAGATAATTTTGTGTTTGATTTGAATGTTATGTGAAGGACTTGAACCACGTTGCAGAGTAGGCACGGCGGAGGCGATCAGCCAGCACCCATCTGCATTTTTAAACGGTTCATTGAGGACGCTTTGTTATGCAATCGTAAATTTGCTGAGCCTAATATTTTCTACACAACTGTCATTAGGGCAAAGAAGAATAAGTCGGTGCAAATCCTATCTCCACATCATGTGTGTGTGTGGCCCGATGTCCAAGGGGGAGGGGGGGGGGGGGGGGGGTATTCTTCAGCTGGAGATATTTTGATTTGTTTTCATTTCCAAGAAACCAGTTAGCCAATAACATTGTTTGAAAGAACCTGCTTTACCATGCTTTATCTGCTGATCTTAGCAAACAACACTGTCGCGGGGAATCGAACCCGAACCCGAACCTGATATGTTTATTTGAACCCGAACCCAAACCCGAACCTAAAAATAAGTTTTTCGGGTTCGATACCCAGGTATTTCGCGAGATTTGGTGTTCGACTCTTGTCACTGACAATGCCAACTAAAGATTATTTCTTATTTCTCAAATATTAAAAATAGTGCGAGGAAGAGGAGAAGAGATATCTCATAGCTGGTAGCGTAACAGTGAGCACTGATTTTTTTCTTACTAGACAGAAAGTGATGCCGTTCGCATGTTACATAATAAACAGTTTTTTTTTTTTTTTTTTTGTGGGTTGTGGGACGTAGCATAATGGTGGGGTGGTGGTGGAGGGGGTGGGGGGCAAGCCTAAATCACAATCTGCACTACAAGTGAAAATATAGCCCTCTCCATCCTATGGATTCCTGTAAATCAGATTGTCAACCTTTTGTCCATACTTACTTCATCTGTTATCAACGCTGTCACCCAACAAACTAGCATGATCAAGTCACGCCGACCTAATTGAAAAAAGCTGACAAACATAAAAAAATAATGGAATAAGATTATGCTTCAATGGTGTTTGTCTAGTAAGTACTAATAAAGATTGATTGGCGGGTGGGAGAACAACTCGGAACAACTGTTGCTGGAAACAATTATTATTAATTATGGAACCAAAGAACAGTACACATATACTCGTTTGAGTGAGATATTCGGCACAACTACAATCTTTGTGTGATACGCTGATTAATGTGAGCCAGTTATGACCATATTTACTATTATAAGTCCATGTTCTGACGTTATGACCTGTTTTCCCACCATAATTACGTGTGAAATTTTCAGCTTACTTTTATGACTGAAAATATTTACGAAAACGGGAAAATGAAATATCTTTGACTTCACTACATCGTCAATAATTTGGTAATGACGAAACAAGTAAACAAGGAAATAAACAGAAATATTCCTGATCGTCACCTCATTTCATTTCTTATAATATTCTATAGCTATCGATTGAGGAAATCAAAAATTAAAATATATTTTAAATAATCATGTGACTCTTCAGAGCTGTGGGTTCATGAATCTCATTGCAGATGGTTGTAATCGAAAGCAAGTCGATTAAAGTTTTATTTCGTGTTATGCATACCGTACGCACATATATACGAAATTAGATTGGGAACGGGGGGGGGGGGGGGGGGTTCGGAAACAAAATTTTCGTGAAAAAGTATTTGGGCGCGATGAAAATGTTTGAAAGACGCTTTCTTAGCCGTTGGGTTCCTACATACAAGGTTCGAGCCCAGCCTTCGGTATCAAATATCAATGTGGTGTTTCGATTTTTTATCAATATCTACCTAGATCTCCCACTCTCAGCCTTGACTAGCATATCTTTGAAATATGTGGCCACTGATATTATAACATCGTTACAAGTTCATATTCACATTGTCGATCGCTCTCTTCAACTATATCTCGGAATCAGCAATTCTCTTCCGGTAGTAGTGACCGGCCGTTTGAATGAAATTACCCGAAAATCGTATTTCGTCGATCGTCGCAATCTAGACAAACCATCACAAATACCTTCCCTGACTGTCAACATTCTACCTGCGTCTGGCCGGCCGGCCGAGCTCAACTCCCCTCACCCCTCCCGGCGGTGCCACTTCACAATAGAGAAACAACTTCCAGCAAAATCCACCGCGCGGGGACACTGTCCGTCCTCAAGATAGTTGCTACGGGAAAACGGTTTTTATTTTTTTTACATCAATTAAAACATATTATCACTACAAAAACTATACCATCCCGTAGAGGAAGCTATACCTTACGTACTGTCTTTTTATTATTTTATTCTATCATAAATGTGAAACATGAAGCTTATAAAACTTTCCGCAGAACAACACTTCACTAAAGTTTTAAAAGCTACACGGTTACAATATTATTTTTACACAAAAAGTAATTACTTCATGAAAAAGAGCATAACATTCTGAATACCATGGTTATGCTCATATTTCCGGTCGTCCTGTTGGGTCTAAGCAAAAAAATACAAAACGTCGAGTTTGTATTTGCTCAGAAATGGACGACACACAGCCTTAAATTAAAGTCGTTCACAGAAAATCAGTCTTGTTGCTGAGTGGGTAGACTTTATAAATACGAATTTATTTTTATTTTTATTTTATTTATTTCGGGATCGCGAATTTTGCGGGTCTCTACTAATTGTGTATTATTGTAAGTAGTTCTGAAATGTGAAAGTACACAAGTCGATCAGATTTACCACAACCTCTTTGTGAATAACCGTACGAACGAATCGACGTCTATATTAGTTCGCTTCACAAGTACGATACGTATAATGACTCACCAAACAACGACACTGACTTAAGTTTTAACGGCGGAGTTAACTTTTATCACGATGTCGGTTTTCATCGCGCAAACAATGTCAAAGAACCGCTGTGATTTTTCCAGCTAGAAATTTTAATGGGGAATTCCCGTGTGCTGTCTTATCTTCGGAGGTAGCTGCCGAGCTTCAAAACTTTGTTGTTTAATAGTATGTTGTAACGCCGTCTTAGTGCGGCGGAACGTGTTTAATCAAACTTGTTCACACTGTGTAGGTATGATATTAGTACGGTAAATATTTATGAAGTATTTTGGTGGCTGGCGTAACGTCCATATAACTTGACGTCTTGAGTGTGAGCATACTTCCCCTCGCCTCTGCCTCCCGCGGGCCTAATACCCACATTACATGGTTCAATACTTTCGTCAAACTTATTGAATTCAAGGACAAAAAAGCATCAATTAATAGAAGCTACATTGTTGCAGTTTTTTACCAACTGTTTTTGATTCGCTTTTGTTCTTGAATTCAATAAGTTTGACGAAAGTATTGAGTCGTGTAATGTCGGCATTAGTGTTATTGATGCTTGAGCATGAGCTCCAAGGAAGCTGCAACCACGGATTAGAAGCACTCAAATACACTCATTGTCTCGATTAGCCACAGCTGCAAAAACATGGGCCGTAAAATCCAAATATCTTCGTCGTATCTCACTCACAAGCCAAATGCTGGGAATGATGTCATACTAAACCCCTCGGACACTCCTTTCTAAGTATTCTAAAAATCACAATACCTAGTTACTAGTTAGTCACATAAAGAGGCCATGTTTGGGAAGAAAAAGATATTCCGAATTCATAACAAAAAGTAATTTTTCAGCCTGCTTTACTTTGTCTTGTTGCTCAGGATTGAAAACGAAGAAAGTTTATTGCTGAGCAACTATCCACATAATTATTCTAATGCTATTTCTTTAAATGTTTCCTTCTGTCTCTTTAGGGTACGAACTTGTTATTTTATCATTACTACTTGTATTGAACGGTAATACACATGATTGAATTTTTTCTGTCTATATTCGCCTGTAAAAAGAAACAACACGCTCCAAGCGGACAAAACGAGAAGCGCTAAGGTGAGGTCGTTGTCAAGATTCGCGGCGCGCTAGAAATATTACACATCTTCACTTACCACGTTCTAGCCGTTATTGTATTGATTTTTATGGTTTAACTTATATGACAATTGTTAGTTGGCATATCAATTATTGATGTAAAGATGGTTTCAAAATAATATAGGTAATAGTTAACTTGTTATGACAATTCACGCATCGGAGATGGACAGCTCTAGAAAATTGTTTTGTTTTCTCAGACTCAATTGGCAAAAAACTAATGATCGGATGTGTTCGAGAGTTCTCAATACATGCGTAGCAGCCTTTGTAGACAATAACAAAATAAACTTTCTAGATAGAAAGTGCACTGAACGCAAATTCGTAGCATGCACTAAAATGCAAGGTGCGAATTTTCACGGCCGAACCGCACGCCGAGACTACATATCCAATGTTATATTTGTAAAACAAATCGTTATTTATGGATGTTTATCGTATATGAATGGCTCACGGGTCTTCTACATTGGTACAGGCTTTCATATACGTATATATCGACAGTACTGGCTGCTTAGATTTTAATATAATTAATAAAAACTGGTGTTACGCATATAGAAGCTATGTTAAGCTGCCTCCACCGACCTCATCGTAGCTGCCATCACTCACTTCTCGCGGCGACAGTAACGCTATCTCTTGACAATTTTATAGGCGTATAGGCTACACTTTTAACCTAACCTCAACTCTATGATTCCTTGGCTGGGTATCGAACCTAGACCGTTGGCTTAACCTACCGCTGGTGTTGGGACTTGGATTACCAAATAAAGTATTACACAGTGTGTGTGTGTTTAATTACCAGACTATTAACAACTAAAGCATCTTACTTTCCAAACAATACTTTTCAGGGCCAGAATTGCGCGTCTGAAACGTGTTTGTCACAATAATATGTGTACGCGGCTTTGTTCATATCCCGAGACAAGCTGGGCTGGAACTAATTGCGAGCAAATGCCATGGCTTTGTGTTTGCTAATAGAGGGGGATGCTTGTTATAACTTACAGGACGCGCAACACACTACGATGTGATGTGATGAGAAATTGTATAATATACAATCGGCAGCACCGCTATTTGCAACAAACAATTTCCTACTTTTCATGAAGACAATAAATAATATTTGGGCTTTTACATATTTTCATTGTTGCTTTACGTCTCTATTATTGCAATCGTGGAATTCGAGTTGACGTCTCATATTTTGGAAACGATATTAATCGAGACGATTTTCATACTGAAGCCTATACTGACTTCTTGAATGAAAGACGTTTGAAATGGTAGTTCAAGTTTGTAGGGTTATAGTTCGTTGATTTGACGGATAAGCGCAGTTGTTAAGTAACTACTTGTTAAACACGTGTTTATAAACATCGTGATGGTGCCTAGGCCTAGGTATTGAGAGGCCCGTGAACAGGTTTCAAGCAGTAGGGTTGTTGTGATTGGTCAAGTAATTTGGAAGAATTATCAGCTGATTCTATACGAGGTAACATACAGCAATGATATCTAATCTCCCACGCAATGTTTAAGTACACGCTACGTTACTTATTAGCACAATATAACTTCCTTCCAAGATAGCGGTCAACTGATTACCTAATCAATGAGTTATGTCATCCGGGAGCAGTTTCTCGAAAAGTATAGCCTGTTGATACTCTAGCAGAACATTATGCGAATATGTATGCAACTATTCATCTTGAGATTGTACATTGTACATTGTACTGTGAGACATATATAAGTAATATACACATTAATTTATGTGAACTTTTTTAGGATCAAGTATTCGACCAATGAGGATGGGCCAAGGAGTGGTTGCTATATTTATATTTATTTATTTATTTAGAAAGTAAACGGTCATCTTTAAATCTGATACCAGTCGAGTTGCAATTTGTTTTTAAATCATACGCAATAATATATTAACATGAAGTACGCAAATTAACACGAGAGATAGGCCAAAGAATGAAACACTTGGCGGGTTATTCCGCCACGTCGGTAAATTTAGTCAGTAATTATTTCAAAACTATGCTTGGCTTTGGACTCCTCAACAATTCTCCATCGAACCGAGGGGTGGCGGGGCGGGCGGGGAGGCTTGATTGCTGCAGGCGAAACTACTTTTGAGATGATTTTTCAATCTAGTTTTGGAGGCAATTAAGAGAGTTTCAACAGTGATTGCAGCCTATATATTTTTTTTTTAATAGTGCTATAATAATACACTTTTACAAAAAATTACAGATTTTGAAAAGAAATACATAAGAAAAAAAAATTACAGCTAATTTACACTTGTCTAATCAAGAATATTCAGTTGAGCCTGCAAAGTTTAAACACTATGACAATCAATTTTGCTGAGTTAGTTTTTTTTTTTTAACAAGAAGCCTACTATTAATTTACACTTTAGGCTTTGGTTGATATTTGGAAATGCAATTCAATTTGGATGCAGGCAATAAGAAATTTTATATACAGGCATAACAAAACATAAACACATAAATTATCAAGGGTGAGAGTAGAAATGTCTGCCACGCCACTGATGCAAGCGGTGTTGATGACACGTGCGTGGTGACGTCATGTCTCGGCACGTGATTGGTGGAGGTGCCGGGTGGCTGGGGACAACACTGAGTGCCACGCCACTGATGCAAGCGGTGTTGATGACACGTGCCAGGTGACGTCATGTCTCGGCACGTGATTGGTGGAGGTGCCGGGTGGCTGGGGACAACACTGAGTGCCACGCCACTGATGCAAGCGGTGTTGATGACACGTGCGAGGTGACGTCATGCCTCGGCCACGTGATTGGTGGAGGTGCCGGGTGGCTGGGGACAACACTGAGTGCCACGCCACTGATGCAAGCGGTGTTGATGACACGTGCGAGGTGACGTCATGTCTCGGCACGTGATTGGTGGAGGTGCCGGGTGGCTGGGACAACACTGAGTGCCACGCCACTGATGCAAGCGGTGTTGATGACACGTGCGAGGTGACGTCATGCCTCGGCCACGTGATTGGTGGAGGTGCCGGGTGGCTGGGGGCAACACTGAGTGCCACGCACTGATGCAAGCGGTGTTGATGACACGTGCGAGGTGACGTCATGTCTCGGCCACGTGATTGGTGGAGGTGCCGGGTGGCTGGGGACAACACTGAGTGCCACGCACTGATGCAAGCGGTGTTGATGACACGTGCGAGGTGACGTCATGTCTCGGCACGTGATTGGTGGAGGTGCCGGGTGGCTGGGGACAACACTGAGTGCCACGCACTGATGCAAGCGGTGTTGATGACACGTGCGAGGTGACGTCATGTCTCGGCACGTGATTGGTGGAGGTGCCGGGTGGCTGGGGACAACACTGAGTGCCACGCACTGATGCAAGCGGTGTTGATGACACGTGCGAGGTGACGTCATGTCTCGGCACGTGATTGGTGGAGGTGCCGGGTGGCTGGGACAACACTGAGTGCCACGCCACTGATGCAAGCGGTGTTGATGACACGTGCGAGGTGACGTCATGCCTCGGCCACGTGATTGGTGGAGGTGCCGGGTGGCTGGGGACAACACTGAGTGCCACGCCACTGATGCAAGCGGTGTTGATGACACGTGCCAGGTGACGTCATGTCTCGGCACGTGATTGGTGGAGGTGCCGGGTACAGGAGAGAAATTATATTCTGTAACTATGAACAGTTATACTGGAATTGTTCCACTAATTGATTCCATACGCTTTATCATAACCTAATTGTAATGTAATTGTTTTACGAGCTTGCTTGTAATTGGTTATTTTAGAAGTTTTTTAAATTCGTTCCACGCATTAAACAAAGGTAATGTGATGTTTGTTTCATAAAATGTTCATGTAGATCAGATTATTCGGGTTAATTCAGCGGCGATCAACTTATGTAACGACAATGAAACAGGCATTGTCTTTTAGTACAACACTTTACTAACTTAGCGCACCACGGATATATGCGGCATCATGCAACTACTCGTGTTTGCGCAATGAAGACTGCAGGCTTTCCCATGCCAGCCACTGTGACGTGGACTAAAAATCTGCTTTTTATGGAGAAAAAAAAAAAAATGAAAAAATATACCGTAATTGATATGAGCAAAAAATATCTGTCTAAAAAAACTGTAAGTTATAAAACACTCTTGCCGTTGTACCAAATATCTTTTAAAAGCGTTCTTAAAACTATTATTGTACAATCTTTCACATCTAATGTTTGGCGTTTAAAAAAGATCTAAATCGCATCTCTTTGTATATGCACCATCTTTCAGTCTCCACGTACAGCAGCTCCTGAATAAATACATTTCTGATTGTACAAGAAACCATAGTATCATCCTACCAATCTTCTACGCAGTTCACGATGTAGAAATATGTGACGTGTAGCCTAGAAAGCTCAATCACATTTCCACATACAGTGTGCTCGTGGCTTAGTTGAGAACAAGAAAATCAGTCGATCTTTCGTCGATCTTGGCATTTCTCAAATGATGTACACCCCCACTACCTGGCTAGCACAAACATGAGACGAAATCCCCGAATTCATTACTGGAAGCCATAACAGAAGTTCTACCATGCGAATATTTCTTGGAAACACAACATGTAGTCAAATAATTGTCATCCACACAACAAACAAACGATTATATTTGATTATTTTTTGACAGTTCGGACCCAACAAATTCAAGGAATCTGCAGTCGCACTAGGGGTGTACACACAACTTATTATAAATGCAGTGAAACAAATGCCCTGCGGCGTTCTCAGCTTTGCCTCGGTAAAACTTTAGCTCATGTTTGCAAGAACGGCTATACGTTAAATCCCCAAACCTTGATCTCCACGTTTACCCCGCGTTTGTACGTGAGTGGCAGCGGGGTGTTTTACTGGCACCATATGAATGTATGTGAGAAAGACGGAAATTAAAAAACCTTTTTCTAGCTCCGAGATCCATTAAGTTTATTTATGTTCAACGCCAGGAGGATTGCATTACAAAGTGGTCGTCCGGTATAAATATATGTCGTGCGCAATATACTCAATAGTTGCGCACGCATTTACATTCATATATACGACATCACACGTCTCCGGTTCCTGATCAATACACAATTATACCGCAGCCAGAGGTTTGGCTAAGAAACGTATTCCCGCAAGAACATGAAAAAGTGGCACTAATGCATGTCTAAATTTATGCACTGAGTGCTGTCTTCACGGAAGTAACAAAGTGGGTTCACTGTTACAACCAACACGACATGCATAATAAAAACTAGTGAAAAGAGTAGGATACAGAACAAAAAATAATTATAACTAATAATCAAATAAAAATGAAATTAATGTTTGGAAAAATACCTGCAAAGTATTCGTGAAAATAATTTAAAATACATACGATACAGGTGGATATATGCTGGTTGGAGATGGAGTTATGTTGGAGTTATGTTGAGTTGAGCTATGACGCTAGTATTAATAATAATAATAATAATAATAATAATAATAATAATAATAATAATAATAATAATAATAATAATAATAATAATAATAATAATAATAATAATAATAATAATAATAATAATAATAATAATAATAATAAAATAATAATAATAATAAAATTAAAAGAATGCAGAAACAAATATTGGTTTGTCAGTGAATGAATATGGCGAAGTGCTAAAGGAGTTGACCGTGTACGTCGGTCTTGATAGTTTGAAAGGAGATGGAAAGAAAAGAGTGAATGCTGGCAGTCAAACGTGTGCGTTAGGGGTACAATGCCCAGTTAGTGTGGTAGAAGCGAGGGTGTCGGTACAACATGTACACTGTATAGAACCGTTGCTGAAACAGCGATAAAAGACACCATAACAATATAAGAATGTGACTATGTGCATTCATTCCTTTTAAAATGTTAACCAATTTGATGTTTTGAACATGAAAGTAAGTTTATTGGATACACTTATCCTATCACTGTGATAAAAATGAACACAACGTGTAAATTACTTCTGAGACATATTTGAAATCGATCTTCCAGCCGTGTATTAATTACAATGCAAGAATTGTATTAAATCGTGATACATATTAATTGTGATTTCAAATGTAAAATTCAAATTTAAATAATTAAATAAGCCTATTCAATTTGTTGTCGGGCTGCAGTAAACGTGTATACAGCAGGCTGACCGCTGATGTCTAAATGTTGTTCAGTTTCTAGCACTATTTACACTAATATGTGCACTAGAGAGGACTGAGGAGTGTGTAAGCGTAAGCGACTCATTTGCAGCTAATACAACTGTAGGCCTACAACAATAATGTCAGGCTTCTTTCTTTCAGAGACTCAAAGCAATGGAATTATAAGTAAAATGAACTAAAATGGAATTGACCACATTATTCCGGATAACTGCACTCAGATTAAACTACGATGTTCCGTTCTACAGTCTATACTGTTACGGCCTAATATACCTTTTCATTTTCAAGGATTTCCATTTTGTCCGCAGGTTTTATTTCTTATTTCGTACTTACTTTACTTTATTGGAATTAAGGCCAGTGTATAGGGCACAATGCCCTCTTTAGCCTGATGAGTGATGATTAATGAATGATAATGAGGAAGGAAGGAGGGGAAGCCTGGTACCGGCATGTAGCCAACTCCTGTCGAAAAGTACCAAGGGGACCATCGGCTTTACGTACCATTCGAAAGGACGGTGTAACTTTGACCAGTCATATAGGTTCCTGCACTAACCTGGACTGCCGAGAAGTTGAAGAGAAGAACGAAGCTGTTATACACAAGCTTTCAAACCCTCCAATCTGCTCTAACCAACGGTAACTAGTGTTTCAGAGGAGAGTGGTCACCCATCTACCCCCTGACCTAGCCCGAGGTTGCTTAACTTCGGTGTTACGCAACCTCGGGCTAGGTCAGGAGGTGGATGGGTGACCACTCTCCTCTGAAACACTAGTTACCGTTGGTTAGAGTTTCGTAGGGGTGTCGCTCGTAACGAGGGTTTGCAGGTCTATACCATGCAGGATATCGACTCGGAGAAAATAAAGCCTTCATTCATGTTTCGTGTCGCACGTTCACGGTCGAACCTAATAGAAAGGTGTTTCATAGTTCAAATGGACGTTAAGTGTTTGTATGTTATATTTACATTTTGTTCGATAACAGTTCAATTGTAGAAAGTAAAAATAGACCACGTGAGTTTTATCAACACGCTTGCTCTAGTTTCAATCCGCGTACAGCGTTGAGCGAGTACAACTTGTTCAAATTGTTTTGTAATTGCCCCTATAGTTCAATTGGGTATAACTATTAACCTGTATACAAGAAAAATTTGAAATTAGACGCGAAATAGTCCCCAGAATTGTATAAAAATTGTGACAAATTGTATAAAAATTGTATAAATTTGGTTGTGTGACACATAAAAATGTAATTTTTTTTGGGGGGGGTACAACATTAATATAAAATACGGCATTTTATGACCTTATAGAAAACCTTTTTATTTTATGATCGAAATATTTTGCAAAAATATATTCCTGGTTCAACGATTTCAGAATACCAACCAACATTTTCACGACCTTTGCCCCTCGTCATTGTCAATGTTAACTGTGATACTCGAAGGATACTAGTGAAATTCAAAATTGATTGATTTTAGTAATTAATTTGGTCAAAGAGTTTGCCAGTTCACTAAACCTATACGTGAAACAGGGTAATGAGTACAACACTGACAATAATAAAACTAGGCACGTAGCGATAAAAGAACGACCGAAATTATCACCAATCACACACTGTTCAAATAAAGCGTACATGCGCCCATCACACTAATCAGTCACATCATTAAAACACAATGTACGTTGCACGCTATTTATCTAATTTGTGTTTCGACAGCCAAACTGCTCAGGCGGTGTGACCGTATGACGTGTGAAAAGTTTCGGAACCATTGTTTGTTCTGGAGCATCGTTTAGATAAATGTTGTACGTCTGTCAGAATGATTGATTTCAGGCATGTTTAGAGCGCTAAGCTTTTCCAGTTTAGTCTTTCTGCACCGGCAGCAGGAATTGGCTCAGTGCTACATTGCGGGACTGATGTATTTCCTCAGTTGCAAAACCGGTCTTGGTTAACTCATGGAATCAGATAGGTAAGTCAGTCTTTCTGCACCGGCAGCAGGAATTGGCTCAGTGCTACATTGCGGGACTGATGTCTTTCCTCAGTTGCAAAACCGGTCTTGGTTAACTCATGGAATCAGATAGGTAAGTCAGTCTTTCTGCACCAGCAGCAGGAATTGGCTCGCAGTGCTACATTGCGGGACTGATGTATTTCCTCAGTTGCAAAACCGGTCTTGGTTAACTCATGGAATCAGATAGGTAAGTCAGTCTTTCTGCACCGGCAGCAGGAATTGGCTCAGTGCTACATTGCGGGACTGATGTATTTCCTCAGTTGCAAAACCGGTCTTGGTTAACTCATGGAATCAGATAGGTAAGTCAGTCTTTCTGCACCGGCAGTAGGAATTGGCTCAGTGCTACATTGCGGGACTGATGTATTTCCTCAGTTGCAAAACCGGTCTTGGTTAACTCATGGAATCAGATAGGTAAGTCAGTCTTTCTGCACCAGCAGCAGGAATTGGCTCAGTGCTACATTGCGGGACTGATGTATTTCCTCAGTTGCAAAACCGGTCTTGGTTAACTCATGGAATCAGATAGGTTAGTCAGTCTTTCTGCACCAGCAGCAGGAATTGGCTCAGTGCTACATTGCGGGACTGATGTATTTCCTCAGTTGCAAAACCGGTCTTGGTTAACTCATGGAATCAGATAGGTAAGTCAGTCTTTCTGCACCAGCAGCAGGAATTGGCTCAGTGCTACATTGCGGGACTGATGTATTTCCTCAGTTGCAAAACCGGTCTTGGTTAACTCATGGAATCAGATAGGTAAGTCAGTCTTTCTGCACCAGCAGCAGGAATTGGCTCAGTGCTACATTGCGGGACTGATGTATTTCCTCAGTTGCAAAACCGGTCTTGGTTAACTCATGGAATCAGATAGGTAAGTCAGTCTTTCTGCACCGGCAGCAGGAATTGGCTCAGTGCTTCATTGCGGGACTGATGTCTTTGATTAATTGATAATTGATGATAATTTGTCTTTGATTGATTGATGTCTTGGTTAACTCATGGAATCAGATAGGTAAGTCAGTCTTTCTGCACCAGCAGCAGGAATTGGCTCAGTGCTACATTGCGGGACTGATGTATTTCCTCAGTTGCAAAACCGGTCTTGGTTAACTCATGGAATCAGATAGGTAAGTCAGTCTTTCTGCACCAGCAGCAGGAATTGGCTCAGTGCTACATTGCGGGACTGATGTATTTCCTCAGTTGCAAAACCGGTCTTGGTTAACTCATGGAATCAGATAGGTAAGTCAGTCTTTCTGCACCAGCAGCAGGAATTGGCTCAGTGCTACATTGCGGGACTGATGTATTTCCTCAGTTGCAAAACCGGTCTTGGTTAACTCATGGAATCAGATAGGTAAGTCAGTCTTTCTGCACCGGCAGCAGGAATTGGCTCAGTGCTTCATTGCGGGACTGATGTCTTTGATTAATTGATAATTGATGATAATTTGTCTTTGATTGATTGATGTCTTGGTTAACTCATGGAATCAGATAGGTAAGTCAGTCTTTCTGCACCAGCAGCAGGAATTGGCTCAGTGCTACATTGCGGGACTGATGTATTTCCTCAGTTGCAAAACCGGTCTTGGTTAACTCATGGAATCAGATAGGTAAGTCAGTCTTTCTGCACCAGCAGCAGGAATTGGCTCAGTGCTACATTGCGGGACTGATGTATTTCCTCAGTTGCAAAACCGGTCTTGGTTAACTCATGGAATCAGATAGGTAAGTCAGTCTTTCTGCACCGGCAGCAGGAATTGGCTCAGTGCTTCATTGCGGGACTGATGTCTTTGATTAATTGATAATTGATGATAATTTGTCTTTGATTGATTGATGTCTTGGTTAACTCATGGAATCAGATAGGTTAGTCAGTCTTTCTGCACCGGCAGTAGGAATTGGCTCAGTGCTTCATTGCGGGACTGATGTATTTCCTCAGTTGCAAAACCGGTCTTGGTTAACTCATGGAATCAGATAGGTAAGTCAGTCTTTCTGCACCAGCAGCAGGAATTGGCTCAGTGCTACATTGCGGGACTGATGTATTTCCTCAGTTGCAAAACCGGTCTTGGTTAACTCATGGAATCAGATAGGTAAGTCAGTCTTTCTGCACCAGCAGCAGGAATTGGCTCAGTGCTACATTGCGGGACTGATGTATTTCCTCAGTTGCAAAACCGGTCTTGGTTAACTCATGGAATCAGATAGGTAAGTCAGTCTTTCTGCACCAGCAGCAGGAATTGGCTCAGTGCTACATTGCGGGACTGATGTATTTCCTCAGTTGCAAAACCGGTCTTGGTTAACTCATGGAATCAGATAGGTAAGTCAGTCTTTCTGCACCAGCAGCAGGAATTGGCTCAGTGCTACATTGCGGGACTGATGTATTTCCTCAGTTGCAAAACCGGTCTTGGTTAACTCATGGAATCAGATAGGTTAGTCAGTCTTTCTGCACCAGCAGCAGGAATTGGCTCAGTGCTTCATTGCGGGACTGATGTCTTTGATTAATTGATAATTGATGATAATTTGTCTTTGATTGATTGATGTCTTGGTTAACTCATGGAATCAGATAGGTTAGTCAGTCTTTCTGCACCAGCAGCAGGAATTGGCTCAGTGCTTCATTGCGGGACTGATGTCTTTGATTAATTGATAATTGATGATAATTTGTCTTTGATTGATTGATGTCTTGGTTAACTCATGGAATCAGATAGGTTAGTCAGTCTTTCTGCACCGGCAGTAGGAATTGGCTCAGTGCTACATTGCGGGACTGATGTATTTCCTCAGTTGCAAAACCGGTCTTGGTTAACTCATGGAATCAGATAGGTAAGTCAGTCTTTCTGCACCGGCAGTAGGAATTGGCTCAGTGCTACATTGCGGGACTGATGTATTTCCTCAGTTGCAAAACCGGTCTTGGTTAACTCATGGAATCAGATAGGTAAGTCAGTCTTTCTGCACCAGCAGCAGGAATTGGCTCAGTGCTACATTGCGGGACTGACCTCAGTTGCAAAACCGGGCTTGGATGACTCATGGTATCAGCCAGTGTGTATATGTGACCAAATATCTCTAAGGCTGGACAGGCCGGTTATTTTTAGCATTTACTGTTTGGCGTCGTAATCTGCGAACATATGTTTCTAAAATGTTCCATACAAAAAAATGGAAATGCTTCCATTCTCGATACGTCTTGATGTATATTATACCAAACAGCAACTCATTATAAACGGACACACGTCGCCTTCACGCGTAACACAAGTGTGTGAGTCAGGCGGGCTTGTATAATTGTTCGTTTCTGGCGGCTTCAAAGGCAAATCAGGTTTGAAAGATTTGGCACGCTTCCATAGTTGTAGTGGACACTTCGTGCATCCGCACTTGCATATTAATGGGCGAGGAAAAGTTGGCAAACATTGATCCCAACGCACAAGCTGCTGGCCCGCGTATTTTACAACACCGAACCGTTACAAACATTATTTCATTACATGTACAAACCGTTACGTTAGCAAAGAGATGATGTTGTTTCGAAGAGATCTAGACGCTCTCTTGGATGACACAGCCATTTTGTGTCCCAGACTTATGGAGCCAAAGGACGTGGGTTCGAATCCCGCGTAAGAAATGTTTTGTGAGTTCGTGATTGTTCGAATGAAGGGGGGGGGGGGGACCCAAAATATATGTAGATACCCATATAAATAAACATGTTGTGACCATCCTCCCGATCAGAAAAACTGCAAGTCAAAATATTTATGTACATATTACAACAAAAAGTAGCACATTGGGCAATAGGCCCATTTCAAAGGCTCGAAGCGCCGCGTTGTCTGTACGCACGCCTATACGTTGCCTGTAGGTTGCCTGTAGGTTGCCTGTAGGTTGCTTGTACGCCCTGCAAGTGGAGATCAAGTAGACCTTGGGCCCAATTATTTGTATGCAGTTCTTCTAAATTAAATAACAACAGCTTTTACACGTATTTATCAACAAAGTTTGGTGAAAATAAGCCCTTCGGAAATTGTTCGTGACCAGTGACCCTCCCGATCGGTTGCAATAATAAATGTGTTATCTTCATATTAGTACTTTAAAGTAATGTGAATGCACCTAGTATTCAAATCGTGGTAAATATGCAAGTATGCCACTTGAGACAGTCGTAGGAAACGATTATTTGAATATATTTCCTACTGAATGAGGTCTCCAGTGGACATCGAATGCTTAGCTGACACAGCCTATAGATGCGCATTTACAGTAAGTAGCCAGTTCGTTTCACGTCTGCCTACGTAGCTGCTGACGTAATGTGTTCTGTTTTCCACAAACCACCGGTAACTATAGGGATTTCAACATAGAGTGGGTATTGTATTAATTCCATGGATACCATTACCATGCAACAATAATATAGGTATACACTTCGTCGTATACTCATTAGCGTAAAAGCGAATCCTTCGAATGGGGCAGAGAAGACAAAGGCGTGATTTCTATTATCGTGGGGAAACAGTCGACCATGTAGTTGTCGAGGATGAGCGGGATTAGTCCCAACCCTACCATGAGAGGGGCTTTGTGTGCCCGGCCGGCCGGCCTTCCATCCATCCATCAGCAAACAAGTCATATCGCCTGCAAACACTTCGCCCAAACAGTACAAACTTTTTAATTAAAGAGCTAGTTAATTTTTAATTAGTATTTTTGTTCGAACAGCCCTTTACGAAACGCGGGGTTGTTTCCTCAAGGCAATGTTCTATTGGGAGAGCTTCGCCCTATATAAACAAATTAATTCAGACATTTACAGAAATACTGACGCGAATAACGCAAGCCGCTAAAATCAATACATTCCACGGTGTTTGTGTTCATTAAGAGGCTAGATAATAACAACGCCCTTGTTCGCATGTTTACAAAACGATGGACCCTGATCTGAGGAGGGATAGATGTTATCAAATCTGCCACAATCTTAATTCATAATAACATAATTTGTTCAAACATAATTTGTTGCGTTTGGACGAAATCAAGCAGTTTTAATGTCTCTAATTTAGGATTTAATCCAATATAATAAAAATACAAAATTCCAATGTAAATTAGAAGAATATTTTTGTCTCATTTCCTAAAGCACTTTAGGATTACGCAATGTAGACCCATTTACCATTTCTGCGAAAGTTTATTTTAATCCGCGTTTTTAAGATATGAGCGAAACCCCTAAATAATCCTGTATATTTTATACGGAAGAGTTAAGAGCGAAGGCTACTCGATTGAAGATAATTCTATGTACCACAGACTATAAACAAATACCGGTTACTTATTGCACCAACAGATTATTACACTAAACATTGCCCCATGTCCTGCAAGCTCTCACCACTGTGTCCACATCCCCCAGAACTTAATTATACACTCAACCCTTTTTAACGTCGCCGTCACGATGCATTGCCTCGTGCAGGGGGAGGGGCAGGGGAGGACACAGTATTTTATGCGTGTGTTGTGTGACACACAATGCCCACCTCTGCTGTATGGACGTAGAATTCAACTCCAAAAGCGAGAAAGAACGCTTATAACTTGTATACAATACGCAAATGTAAAAGCTATGCAACGAATTTATTGGGTTCAAATCCCGGTTTAGGTAGAAGTTTTTTTAACTTCTATTAAGGATTCAGTTCCATTACTTCTTGTCTTAGGAATGAGTAAACGGTGACTTTGGAGCCGACCTAGCAACGAAGCACTCAATACATTCGAAGTTGTTCTGAATTAGCCTTGTTGAGTATGACATTTGTCCGCAGCTGTTCACACTGTCCAATCACTGATTCATATGTTTCGTATTTGAAATATCGATCTTTGATTGGTTATCGCTCACTCGTCGATGGTGTTCGGAGCCTACAGGGTTGGTTTAGTCACTTTAAATTAAAGTCCCCCACTGAAAATCAGTTTCATTACTGAGTGGGTAGACCCTAATTTATTTATTTTTATTTATTATTTAGACTTTAGGTTTACACGGCTCATGTTTTGGCAACGATGCTAATCGAGAAGATGCATTAGTGGTATGATATATGAAGAAAATTGTTCAACGAGATACATGGCCAAGCCAGGATTCGAACCTGGAACGTTGAAAACTACGGATTACCAACGCCTAACATACGTGCACGACTACTGTACGTAGACGTCAAATACTTGACTGATCTACCTTGCCTCGATACGTACACACTACACACCATGTAAGTTATACCACGTACGTGTGCACGTGTTCCGTGCTCTCATACACGGAACGTTTAGTAAATAAGTTACTCGTGTTGTACAACTCGTTAACTAGTCTTATCACTACCATCTCGACCATGTCATCGACCGATATATTATAAATATAATTTATACAAAACCTTTCATAAGTAATTGGAACTACAATATTTTATTTTATTACATAAAATCATAGTAAATAATATATTACCATGGTCAATGATACTATAAATGAAGAAAGATCAAAGGAATGCATTTTGATTCTGTTAAAGATATATTAATATAAATATGTAATAATTATATAATGATCATAAATACTCATATATAATAATACAAAACATATTAAATAATATTGTCAACAATAAATCATGAAGAAATATGAATTTATTTCACATACATGATTTTTTAAAGTCTGTTTGTTGCAAAGTGTAAAACATGAAAACATTTTTTAGTAACACCAATCTTGACGCTTCAACGTTTCTTGTGAAACTATGGCACATTTGAAATTAACGTAGTATCAGTTTGTTCAGTCCAGCTTTCGATAGACGTGTAGTAATATAAAGCCGAAGCCCTGCATCGGGGACGCGGAATAACGCCCACAAGGAATAAGGCCCACATGGAACAAGGCCCACATGGAATAACGCCCACATGGAACAAGGCCCACATTTTACGAACCCGAAGCTTCCCGAGCGATGCTGCGTTGCCAAATGTTTAATATTGGTTTTGATAGTCGTTACTCACACCTAATTTGCATACCTGATTTGCATAATCAAGGTCAACGGCAATGCAACCTTCGGGATCGTAAAATGTGGGCCTTGTTCCATGTGGGCGTTATTCCATGTGGGCCTTGTTCCATGTGGGCCTTGTTCCATGTGGGCGTTATTCCGGTAGCTTGCATGGCCGCCTGGCTCGCGCTCGTAGACAGTTTCCTAAGTCTGCGATAGAGTGCGTTACTCGCGCCAACACGGGCGAATCTGGCGGCCGTTAAGTTACCTACCCGTTTGAAGCCAATGGCGGTACGCGCGAAGAGAATGGCTATCTTAACGGCTTACCTACGAATAATAGTAATAATAATAATAACAACAATTATTATTATTATGAAGAATGAATATACTTCAAGGAATTCTCCATCCTGCCGGTGGTGTTGGTGGTTGTCCAGCCATACGAAGAGCGAATGCTAAGATGGGTTCAACAAAGTGGCCACGACATCTTAAGTTTGTTTAGATGTTTGTTGAATAAGGTATTCATTTCATATTATAGATATGCGCTAATTGTGCGTTGTTTTAAGGTTTCAAGTGCATTAAGTAAGGTAAGCGCATAGAAATACTCGACATTTATGTCCGTACTACATGATCGTACCAGGTATGACCGAGTTTGTATGTGTTACAACAAAAAATGTATAATAATAACTAGGAAAACGCCACATGAGAACCGCGTTATCAGTTGAGCGAATAATATTTTTGAAAGGATTGCGGCGTGAGTTAAAAACTTACGTGAAGTGTGTTCGGATATGTTGTAAATATTTTCATGACATATTGTAGTGTGAAAATGGAAGTTTATTCATTTTCACACTGGATTCCTTCACTGTCGTGTTTTATCCTACTTGATTGTGACATGGGTAAACGACACTCTGTTTTGATCACAATCAGGTAGGTGCTGAGCTGGCTATTATGTAATCATCAATCTAGGGCAACAATACTAACATTAGAATACTGACACAGCATAATGGTCATACAAGTAATTTGGTAACTTCGCTGTGTCAGGGGTTTTGGGAGGCCCAGTTGGATTGTTGTTAGGAGTTTGGTCTGAGCCCCACTCTTGCATTTTGGCTTGAGTGGGGGGTCGAACCATGTAGGTTGATGAGTGATTATAGTCATGAGCAGCTAGCACAAGCCAAAGAAGGGGTAAAGGGGGGGAAGGTGACGTGATACGGTCGAGGTGGATTAAAAGTGGTGAGTCTGGAGAGTCTCGGGGGGGACCGGTCGGAGGAGCCATTGAAGATGGTCGTAATGTAGGCGCATGAAGAGGGAACGGGCCGAGAGGGACCGGCGGTGCCATGGGGCACATGGACTATCCCCGAGGAACGAACCAAGGAGTCTCGAGGGACGAACGGACGGGGCGAAAGCCAACCAAGGTAGTGTGACTCCTTAGTAGTAGATTAGAGGGAGATAGATAAATATCGGTACGCCACGTCTTTGCCACGGTAGGATGAATGTCTATTGTCTATTGTGTAACATAATAAATGTACGGTTCCTCAGTGCTTGAACCCAGGACTGTTGATTTGAGTACCTTGTCTCCCGGCCTTCCTCAGACATAGCAACGATCCCAAATGTACGAGTTCACGTGTGTCAAGAGAGGGTTACGTCCCCAGTGAAACCTTGTGACAGCCGACCTGAACATGGGTTCGAGTCCCGTACCAGGGTGGTAGGGACAAGGGCGGGTCGGCGCGTGAATTCGGTATCTAACAAAGTTGGTGGAGACTGCCGGTTCCAATTTGATTTATGACAAATTGGTTCATCACAAAAGTTATTTGCTATGTCGATGGAAGCGCTGGTTTGTTTGATTTCGTTAACGTAGTTCTAACTTTGGTATGACATAACAGTTTGTGGTGCCGCCTGTCTTGAAATCATTTGTTTTTTGACATACCAAATTTGGTATAGGCACTGACTTTGTCTTCAACAAAGTTGGTTAGAAGCATCGATTTTCTTTTGTGGTCTTTTGTTTTCCCTGTCTGAGATAATTTTTTGTTGTTGTTTTATCGCAACCGTGGTATTAAGATGTAGCGTACCTGTTGAGTGGTATTGTGTGAGTCTCTTTCTCTCTGCTCGCTCTCTCTCTATGTTGATAGCCTCTCTGCACAGGAGGATTGATTATTGCTTGTTGTGTTGTTTCTTTGTATGTGTGTCAGCGTCGTGATTAACCTCGTTGCGTAGGAATTTTCGTTAGGTCAATGCTTGCTACTTAGTCCGTATGAGACAGTTCTTATGAGGACTGCTTTTGAACTTCTGTTCAAGCATCTATTAGCATTGTCGGCGGATTGGCGCGATATTGTCCTGCCAGGGACTTTGTTCGTCTTGCTGGGTTCGAGTCCCGCTTTCGTCGTCGAATTGCGTATGCTCGTTTCTTCATTGTTTTATGTGAGTTGTTTCTTGTGTCAATGAGCGCGGCTATGCTCACGTCAGCAGTTTGCTCGCACGAAAAAGGCCAGTTTATAGCTTGGCAATCACTTTTTTGTCTACTGTTAATCACGATGTTCTGTTGTATGTGTATTGTGGATGAATGTAGACATGTGTAAATGTGCGTGTGTGTTTTGAGTGCATGTTCTCTCTTTGGTTTATGGATGTTCTTGTTTCAAGTACGTGTTTAGGTGACAATTGGTCGCGAGGGAGGACGCTGTTCTTTGCATTATGTGATTGTCCTAATTGAGGATAGTTTTGTGTTTTCTATGTTTTGTGGTATAACTGGTGTGTGATTGTGATTCTACCTGCAGGTGAGTGATGTGTGTTTTGCAGTTCATGGGTGTCGCGATTGTCCTCGTTGAAGTGACGGCTAATGTGTCTTCTTTGTTATCGTGTCGTCACGCTTAGCCTCGTTGCGTGGTAAGGCGGTTTGCTCATGGCTGTATGGTTGCATGTGTTTCTTGTATGTATGGTATTTTTGCTTGTTTGTCTATGTGTTTCTTTATAGTTGTTTTTTTTTCTTTTCATATTACTGCTGATACGTGGATTTGGCTCTATGCGCAATCACGTGGCGTTGTTGTAACACGTTGTATAATGTAAAGTGCGTGCAGCTTGGTAGCAAAGTATTGTGTTGTTACGCAAATGTGTTGTGCGTCGCGGTCAGTGATACTGGATTGCTGAGTTGCTGACTGTGTAGCCCCCTTTTGCAATGGGTAAAGGGGGGGCTAGATATTTTGACTGCCCTGGTAGCTCTGATTTCGTGAGCTCGGGCGGGTTTGTCGCTACAGGCGGCCAGGAATCATTGAGTTTATTGCAGTCATTTTAGGCGGCTCGGGACGATACGAGGTCCACTTTTACCCTAGTGGGGTGTTTTTGTCGGTTTGGGGGGGTGGCTAGTGCTCGGTTGGGCCTGTGTTGCATTGTCTTTGGTTCGAGGCCCGACGCGAGCTTAGTCGTACCGCGCGCGGACGCTGGACCGCTGGCTGATGATGCGACTGCGATATAGCCAGGTCCGCGCGTAGGCGGCATCCACTCTGACACGGCAGCTGTATACCCTGTGCACGGTTAGATCTGGCATTGCTATCTGTTGTGTTTGACGTTGGTTATCGTTAGACTCGACTTTGGTAAGTGTGATTTATTTCTGTCGGAATGTCCATAGTGGGTTAGGCTATATCTAGGTTATGTTCGCGTTATAGTCTTCAACTACATTGTTGTAATTGTTGGGTTCCCAGTCGTTTTTTTTTTAAACTAGGTTTATTTGTACACTGTGTATTGACTTTAGGTTTAGGTTTAGGCTAATTTAGCTTTAGGTTTGTTGGACATTTCGGACTTCACTTGATCGCGGCCGCGATCAAGTGTAGTAAGTTGATTGCTTAACGTAGTTGAGTTTGCGGATTCCGACGTTGACGCAATTTGATTGCTATGAGCATTTTCTTATGTGTGTAGTTTCCTGCTAAGCAAGAGTCGAGTATTCTTAGTGGTTGTGATTGTCTCTTTAGGTAGTGGTGGGAATAAGCATTTTATGCGTAGATTCCACTGTTTTTTGTCTATGCACCGTAATTAGTATTTCGTAGAGAGAGGGAGCAGTGAGGGAGGCCTGGTTTCACTATGTGCTGACGTCTGGTCAAATCTTTGGTCTGGTGTCATGACGCAATACTATCTGCAGTGCTGCTTGGAGCGGTCTTGTCTGTGGCATATTGTAATTGTTTATATGTGTCGTGCAGTCAAGGTCGCTCCCTCAAGTCAGCTGTTCAGTGTGACGTAAGACAACAATAGTGAAACCGCTTTGGTTGCACAGTATGGTGTAACCGAGGGATGCAGTAGCGGGATGATATTCTGCTGGTGTTTTGTTTTATGTTCCAGTTGGTTTTGCATCGCCGATCTGTGTTCGACCGACAATCTGTTGACCTGGGTGGTTGGGACTGCCGTCAGCAGGTCGAAGGTGAAATGTCTTCGGAGCGAAGAATTGTCTGTATTTTATTTCCTTTATTGCCAGTACTTGTCTATGTATTTGTTTGTAATTGTACTTGTCCTTGTATACAACTTTATTATATTGCACTTGTGGGTCTTGTGACCTGTTGTCAATAAAGAATAAATAAATGAATATTGAACAGTTTCCATCTAAATATTGTGTCACAACTATTTTGCGAAATTAGAGGAAATATAAAATTTTGAGTTAGATTAATAACTCAGGGAAAATCCGAGGCCCCTGAGGGCCTCCCTCGAAGTGGGGGTTTCCGGGCTTTGCCCGGGTATGCCGGGCGGTAGTTACGCCACTGCCTCTGTTAATGGTGCCTTTGGATTGAACTTTCATAGAATGGCATTAATTGTGTGATATGTTTGATGTTTTTCGTGTACATAGCAAGAAACTACTTATTTACAACATTTAAAACTCTTTTATTATGGTTAACATGCGTTTCTCTATAAAATAAAAAAATACTCTCTACATATAACAATTATCTAACTCAATATTGTATACACAGATATGTAAAAGAGTTTATGATGTACAGCCTAATTAGTAGACGACTGTTTCACGAAAAACCATTAATGGTTTTATATTAAGTTTTTTCTTTTATAATATCTTCTTGACGGATTTAAATAATATGTCATAAAAATATTTACAACATATCCGAACACACTTCACATAAGTTGTAAGTTTTTAACTCACGCCGCAATCCTGTCAAAAATATTATTCGCTCAACTGATAACGCGGTTCTCATGTGGCGTTTTCCTAGTTATTATTATACATTTTTTGTTGTAACACATACAAACTCGGTCATACCTGGTGCGATCATGTAGTACGGACATAAATGTCGAGTATTTCTATGCGCTTACCTTACTTAATCCACTTGAAACCTTAAAACAACGCACAATTAGCGCCTATCTATTATATGAAATGAATACATTATTCAACAAACATCTAAACAAACTTAAGATGTCGTGGCCACTTTGTTGAACCCATCTTAGCATTCGCTCTTCGTATGGCTGGACAACCACCAACACCACCGGCAGGATGGAGAATTCCTTGAAGTATATTCATTCTTCATAATAATAATAATTGTTGTTATTATTATTATTACTATTATTCGTAGGTAAGCCGTTAAGATAGCCATTCTCTTCGCCCGTACCGCCATTGGCTTCAAACGGGTAAGTAACTTAACGGCCGCCAGATTCGCCCGTGTTGGCGCGAGTAACGCACTCTATCGCAGACTTAGGAAACTGTCTACGAGCGCGAGCCAGGCGGCCATGCAAGCTACCGGAATAACGCCCACATGGAACAAGGCCCACATGGAACAAGGCCCACATGGAATAACGCCCACATGGAACAAGGCCCACATTTTACGATCCCGAAGGTTGCATTGCCGTTGACCTTGATTATGCAAATCAGGTATGCAAATTAGGTGTGAGTAACGACTATCAAAACCAATATTAAACATTTGGCAACGCAGCATCGCTCGGGAAGCTTCGGGTTCGTAAAATGTGGGCCTTGTTCCATGTGGGCATTATTCCATGTGGGCCTTGTTCCATGTGGGTCTTATTCCTTGTGGGCGTTATTCCGTGTACCCCCTGCATCATTATATACTTGACTAACTTCAACATGATGACACGATTAAACAACAGACCTCGAACTATATAAGTTGTTGGTAGAACCATGTTTCCAAAGTCCGGGGTTCGGACGACGGGATCGAGGGCTGGGAAAGTGGGCCCCTCGCCAGCTGACGTCTGCCACCCGCAGCCCCGACCAGTAGTATTACGAGAGAGTGAGCGCTCAAACTCTCAATCAGTCTCCACACGGCAGCCAAGGCGATTGGACGCCAAGGCACACAGCTGCCTGCCTGCCAGTTTGTTAGGCTAAATCGACCGCTATTGTCCCATCCTACAGAGAGGGCGAGTGTTAAAATACGAGGGGATGTAACTTGTTTGTTCAATGAATACCATTATTGCGTTTTGATTTCCGTGATAGCGTGCTCAACACCACATCGAACCGATGAGGTTACACAAAACATACAAATTTCAAACGAAACTTAATATAATCGAACAACGAATTCGTCGTGTAGACATCAATTTGTATATTTTATTTAATAGTACTCAATGATAAGCCGAGTATTTGGGCTCGTGCTATGATTTAGTATTCTGGCAATTCCGCGGTTCTGAGTTGTGCGTTTTCTACACTGTCATTGGGTCCTTGCGACGAGGTTTGTTTGTTTACCACCGGCAACCACGTGGAGCGGCGTGACGTCACACGGATACCGGCATGTCGTCAGGCGGTACCTACAAGGTAAGCGTCAACAGTGCAAGCAACGAATAAAAGCTCCTTCATGTGCGCACACTGTGCTTTTGGCAGTTGTTGTTTGCCTCCAACCTATAACCTATAACAAGTGTTGTTACTTCCTTGTCGCCGAGTAACACAATTGTCGTCTTGACACTTGGAGGGCTTCACTCGAGTCGAGTCGGCCACTTACCAAGACGATGCCACTCTCGCTCGACTTACAACTAATGTCAGACATATTTTATTATAAGGTTTCTGAAATACACAAGTAAGTAATTCCTCTAATTGGTTTCCGCTATTTAATCCTCCTAGTAAATATAATTGGTTACTCGGGAATACGTACTCGTGTATATATAAATAAATAATGTAAACACTGTTAAGCGCCATTGCCTTGGGGGTTTTAACAACTTTATAAACTCATTTGCCCTCCAAAGAGATTTGACGTAGTTGAACTTACAGCTACATCCACAACACTTCACTCAAAGATACCGGAAGTAACGAATGTGATTTATTTATGCCATCGATCACGATCACCACGTTGATGGAGTAGCCTAGCTAGATCCCAGCGGGCCTTGTCCTTGTAACATCCAACACCTGTGCATTGCTGAGCGACACATCTGATTGGAACAACCACCTGTACTTACAAATCGTATGTTGCTTATGTAGTTGCTAAGAAGAAGCGCTGTTTATTTCATTATTGCAGTGTATAACCCACTCCCGCTCGACTGAATGGTTCCACGAAGAATGACAAATTTAATTTGTCACTAATGGATGCCTCGTCGATGCCCCGTCCGCTGTTCCTACCCTTTCCACCCAACTTGAGTAAAACGTCAACGTCGTTTTTAGAGAGCTCCAACTTATGTGAGTTGACACGGACGGGACGGCTGCTCAACTACTATAGATGACAACTTCGAGTGCGAGGCCCTTCTGAGTGACTGAAGGCGCAGCTACCGAATTCAAACCAAAAACAGGACCAAATGTTATAATAATGTTGAAAAATGGACACCAAAGCTCAGATCGTGATTATGTGAATATGATATTTACGTTTAAGGACTCATATTTTGGCCACGATTCAAATCGAGATGAATTATAATAAGTGATTGGTTATTAATATGAACAAGCGCTACGTGATATGCACGTCCAACTGTACATAGGATTCGAACTCTGAACAGTGGGTCACCAAAATTTACAGAATCGCAATTCAAAATTATAGGCTACATTGTATTTAGGGAATCTGTCAAAAGTTTAAAATAAATACAAATTATTATTGTTGATTAAAAAAAAATTATTTCCCTTAATTGGTTCATAGTCTAGGAATTACAAACACATGTTGATAAACATATATTACAGTTTACAATGATGTAATTGAGACTCTTGAATAAAGCATAAAATGTCGTGTGGTCTATTTTAAATCGAATTATTGTTTTGGACATTCCTCGCGAGCACCGAAGTCCGTGTAATTCCACGCTCCGAGTCTAAGCGGGCTGAAAGTTCTTCTATGCTACGTCATGTTGATTTGTTCTCCAGGGTAGTTTGCTACAACCTACTGTTTTAATAAAGGCTCCAATATATACCCACAGTGGGTTGCATAACCAGGTCAAACCGGCATACGAATGATCCGATTAGAATATGCGCGGGTAATATTCGGTCAGGCCTCGGGCGATGTTCTGTAGCATAGCCGGACACGGGTGGGTGGGTGGCTGTTATCAAACACTATAGCCTGCCCTGGGCTGGGCTCTATCCATGGCGCGGGCAATCGAGACGATGATATGGCAGAGGAGGGGAACGCACGGAAGTATAATAATAATTTTTCGTAAGCATCCCTGTTATAGGGAACACACTTGCTTTACCTGATGTGCCCCTCTTCAGGTGTCTAACTAGGTATGTTAGGGTGTTTTCATGTCTGAGGGCTGTTAGTAGACTCAATCCCAACACTCGCCTTGTGACCGAGGAAAACCTCGGAAACAACTTTCAGTCATACTGCCGGAGCCCGGAAACGAACCGGCGACCTCCCGAATGCAACTTGGAACAGTCAACGTGCATTAAAGGGATAGTCGGGTGAAAAACTAAAGAACTACCATTTGTAGATGTCCACCTTTAAATATAAAAAACATGACTAAAAGATACCATACTTTAAAAGCAGGCGGTTAAAAAATTAAAGAAAACGCGATTATTTGGTTTGGTGCTACCAAGTAGCACCGAGCAACTTTTCTCATGGTAATTCCCATATAAAAAAAATGGTTGCCTTGAGAAAGTAAAACCACCGCTAAAATAGGGCACTGATCAAAAATCGATCAGGAGGTTTAATGTGCATCGTTTCTCTACCGATAACATGCTTCTTAGTACGAACGTTTACTTCTACAACATGCCCTGCAATTAATTTTTTTGTGTCATGATGTAGTAGAAAAGTTGCAATCTGTTTTGAGCGGTACTGTCCGCAGTCGCCGAGCGTTTCGCGGAGCGCGGGCTGGTCTCGTATAACACAATGAGTCCTCTGTCTATCGGGAAGGCGCCAGCGACCTCAGAACCGATACAGTTACACTACGCTTTAGAAGAAAAATGCAGCAAGAGCTGCCGAAGGGAATCTAGTAGAATAGCTAATTGTTCACCATTTTTTTTCTTGCATTGAAGCAACCTATATCAATTGTATTTTACACATAACTGAATTTCATGTACTAATGACTAATTGGTGATTTTTTAGTTCTTCATCTGACTATTCCTTTAATTGCCGCGCCTCTTATAATGGATACCTACTGACTAATAGTGATAGCGTTTACCTTGGAAGCTGATCCTGACCTTAATTCACGATTGATTGATCGATAGATATTGATTGAGTTTTTGTTTTACCCTTTCCGCCTTGTCTACTCCTCATATGCAATCTTATGCGAATGCATAGTAATAATTGTCCGTAGGAATGGCTGCTCCGGTGTAAGGTGTGCATAAGTTTTACCTGGTGTGTCCCTCTTCAGATGACTGTCTATTTATAAGGTTACATTTGAATAATAGTATGGAAGTAATGTCCGACGTCTATTGGACTCAATCCCATGCAGCATTCGCCAAGTGTGACTGAGGAAATCCTCGGAAACGCCTTTCCTTCAGTTTGTATTGCTGGCGGCGGGAGTCGAACCAATCACCTCCCGTACGCCTCACACGTGCTACAGCTGAGTGAGCTTTATCAGTGCGAATACATGTCCGATGTATCTCAAATATGGGAATCAATCGGCTAAGCAACTTCAGGACAGTGTTCATTTCACTAAAAACAAGCAATCACACACCCACCGACTTCGAAGCCGGGAAGGAATCACACCCACGGAACTACTTCTGATGGTGATCTGAGCGCTTTCGCTACTTACGTGTCTAGACTTAAAAGAGAGGTCTAGGTCTATGAGAAGCACACGGTGGATTGGCACAAGTTTTCTAGCTCTGATGTTGTCCTACACATATTGTACTCCACTGGTCAAAACTAAGAGACTCGGACCAGTGGAAGATGGAAATGCTAATCGGAGATGCGACAAGCGACGTTCGTAATAAGAATAAGATTGCACGTGATCCTCGTTTCAGATAGTTTTTAAGAAAAAATTACTTTTTGTGTCGTCGTCTGTCAAGATTTAGGGATCTCAAATGTTTATTATTACCGATCAATAATACCAAAATAACGACGTTATTATTTCCTAGAAAGTCATGTACATTTTTCATGATTTAGTTTAAAATCCGCGTACCCAACTATTTTTAAAACCAAAACTACTTAGAAATTGATAGATTGATATTTGGGCTTAACGTCTCATATAAAACTATTTAGGCTTATCCTGTAAACAAATTATGTATCATTTTTTTTATAAAAGCAGATAACGTGTTCCGCCACGCTTACCTCAATAATTGAACGTATGGACGGTCATCCTCATCCACATGACAGATCGCGGCAACTCGTGACGCGTCCTCTTTATTCACGACTCACACGAGCTACCAACCCACTAAAAGTTACGTTTCCCCATTTCACAGCCCGACATTTTACTCCACAAGTACCATTTAATTTCGACAAAAACCCAGCCGGGGCGGAATTGCATTTGTCCATTTAAATGCCTTGCCAAGACGTCGTCAATTCTGTCGCGGTCGTTAATTCCGGTGCTGCGTGAATGTGATGGCGCTCAGAGACCGCGTTTATAGGATGTGTGAAGTCACATCTATAGCATCGTCCGGTGACTCGCAACGGAGGTTGCCGTTGCCGGTTCGATTCCGGCCATCGGTGCAATCCCGACTTTACATATTTTTCCGACGTATTCCTCAGTCATGTAAGCAAATGCTGGTATTTAGGCGCACAAACATTGCTTCTAAACTAACGTTGCTAACGTCCTACACCCAATATACCAAGTTACCTCAAGGGTACATCATGTAAAATGGGTACGAACGCTACAGCAGGGGTCCTATGAAAAACTATTATTACTATTACGATCGAATGCCGTACAAGAAAAGCCAATAGATGTGTTGGTGTGTAGGCCTACCCATTCCAGTAAAAAGAGGCGCGCTCTTCAGGCCATGCAGTGCGATACTGCGCTAAGTGTAAGCAAGTGTAAGTGTCGGGCGGGGGTGAATCAAATGTCTGGGGTCGCTACAGGTCACGCCTACCGAAGACAAGCGAGTCAACATCCCAGAATTTGTGGGACTCAAACATTGGATTCAGTTTGATCATCTCATCTTCAAAGAAAGATGTGTGAAACCGAAAAACGTGATTCATTCCCCATTTATTATATTTTTGTTGGTTTCGAAATGGTGGTTCAATAGTGGCTTACCACTGTATGTGGGTGGCTACCGAGGTGATGACAAAACTGGGTTCATAACCACCATAGCACCCTTGATAATCGCCTAAATAATTCAAGCTATAGAAAACGTGTTTCGCCTTTGACGGCTCAACAGCCTTTGGTATGTTGTAAGAAGGTTTGATTATAGCATGCGGATATATGTATATACTTGTCTATTTCTTCAAGAAGATAATCACGCTATCCTTATCATGACCAAGAGGCAAGAGTATACCACATGGTACTGAATACTGAGTAGTTTTAACAATTTGCTAAAGGTATAGCTATAGACAGTGATACCAAAGATTATAATGGACAACCCTCTATAATGTTTTGTGATACCACGGTACGTACATATTGTGCGGACTTATTCAGATGTGAAATTAACATTATTTATCACATATATAATACATTGATTGAGATGGAAATAATTGCCTTGTCGTCATCGTAATAGAATACCTAATTCAATTGCCAATAATTTGCAAAACATCCCATTAGAATAGCAAGAATGGAATTATGTGCTAGCCCCCCCCCCCCCCCCCCAGTTAGCCACGCAGCCTATCAAGTCATCATGTACGCGGGACGAGGTTAATTGAAACGGAATCTAACCTCAAGTCTTGTCACGCCTTAGAGAGGGAAGCGATTATCGAGGGTTTCAACTCGGGTCCGGAAAACGATGAGCACCGAAAGTTTCGTGGCCATTGTTCTGGACTTGGCGTGCATCGAATGGAGTTATTATCAACGCCCTGTTCTCACTAAACTCAAATACCGATAGTCTAGTCTGCAATTGATGGGATTAATATATGTGTGATTCGTACATGTCTGTAAATGTAGCAGACACTAATCTAGGCAATGAGCGATGAGAAAAGGGTATAGGTAGCATAAAAAACACTTTGCCAACGGGGGAAACGCCCATGTTGGCTGGCTTCAACAAGTCACAGACGTCTTGATAAATGTGTGATTTGAAATATGTTATAATTAATCATGGTATATCTTCTTTTCGTGTTCGTGGGTTCGGTGCCTGCAAAGCTGGTTTTAACACTACAACCAATCTTTGCTACAACTTACTGTGACAATTTCTACGTTGTCCACGCGAGCCGTTTTGTTTTCTAAGTTTTAAAAATATAGTGAAAACCGTTCTGTGGCACCCAGAGACCTATGGCTTTATATTTTACTACAATATTATGTTCAATCTGTAATACCATGAAGGAATATAAGTTATATAATTCAAATTATTTCAGAAGTGTATTTATTTTGTTATATTGATGTTTACACCAATGACAGATTGAACTGCATCTCACTTTAATAACACATGTAATATTTGTGTCGGTGTACGAGTCACGTCTCGATTAGTCTTACTGCATCAAGCAAATCTAATTACTGGAAGTATGACTAAAAGCGTGAACATTTCAAAGGTGTATATATCACTTGTGGCTGGTTCGTATAACTAAGATTAAAAGAAAATCACAGCAAGTAAAGCTATTTGAATGATGAGTGTATTTAAATTGACTTATTTAATGTACGGCCAGTTATATACCTATACGCTCAAGAATAAGACTATGTATGCTATGTACTTGCCGCCCAGAGACGTCAAATATGTTGGTTTCAGGGTGCGCAGGTTCGATCCCCCACCCCATGGTATAGTCGCTGGCTGAATGACAAGTTCATATCGTCAATCTTGCTTACTCGTTCGATACTCTCCACTCGAGACAAGCCATGTTGTAAGCCGATAGTTCAAAAACAACTAGTGACATATAATAGCATAAGTCCTATATATAAGCTGCCAACGCTCTTGGTGGTGCACGGGACAGTCAAATTAATGTGGCGCTTGCTCAATATGAACGGTAGAACTGACAGTTTGATAAAAACGGAATATATATTGGCAGTAACTATACTATAATATATAATTATAATAATAATAATAATAATAATAATAATAATAATAATAATAATAATAATAATAATAATAATAATAATAATAATAATAATAATAATAATAATAATAATAATTTTAATAATAATAATAATAATAATAATAACAATAATAATAATAATAATAATAATAATAATAATAATAATAATAATAATAATAAGTACGTTGTTTAATCGAAAATCAACAGATTCCTGGATACTGATTATGTAAAGTCGCAGTTTCTCTCGCATCTGTTCACATCTTTACCCAAATATACTCAAATAATAGTCTTCTGACACCAATATAAACATAACAGTTAGGTAGGTAGAACTGACAGAAAAATAAATGTTTGAAGATATCATTCTGTATTTTGTAATTAATGACATAACACCATTTATATGAGCGCTTGTTGCTACGACGGCTCCAAGATCAGTACTTGATCGACCGATAGTGTGAAATCTCTACTTTTAAAAGAAATTAATTGAGCGAGTGCCTGCGACGGTAATAGAGAGCGGATTGTTATGAGCCTACGAATACACCCGTTATTTATAAAAGCACCGGTTTTTAGTCACCTCTCAGTATAGAAGTAAGAGTTGCCCGCGGAAGCGCAGTCCGCACGCTGTACGTATGACCCGAGACTATTTCGAGTTGGTTTTACTAAACACGCCAGTGGCAGGGAGCACCGGCAACAAATAGTGCCGGGTAGCAGACAATCACTCTTCGAGCTGGGCTTTTAGCGAGGCATTATACAAAATGAGACATTGCTGTTTTATTCACTGCACTTCATTTTCAAAACTAAGAATGTCATGGACAAACTAAGACTAGATATTTTTCTAACGATATTACACTCATTTAATTAGGTTTTTGGCGGTTTAGTCTAGCTAGAAAACAAAATATGTATGCATGGTTATATATTTGTGGCATGTGTCCCACATTTAAAAACTTACTAAATGTATTTATAAACACAAATGAACACGTGTGGCGCGCATGGCCTTTCTCGATCAGTGTATAGTTTTTGTAAATATTTTCTGTGAAGACTATAACCTATCCTACGGTAGTGTACCTACGGTAAGGTGCCTACGGTAAGGTACCTTCGGTAATAGCACTGTAAGGTACCGACGGTAGTTCCTACGTTAAACCTATGGTAGTGTACCTACTTTTGCAAGGTAAATTGTTGGTATAAAACCCTGACTTACACCTCATATCCAGCCTTTTGTCCTTGACCGAACATCATCAAAGTTTTTGTGGTTTTCGAGGTAAAACAATTTTATTCCATTTCGGTGCTATGCATTGACTCGATAATCAATGCTTGCGCATTTTCTACCGTAACTAATACCAGAAACGTCGGTTTCATAGTTATTTGTATGTTGTGTTTTTTACACGTAATGATGAGTGCTGTTTGGGTTACGACATTCTTTACAACTAAGCACATTTTAAGTGCGTACACACATGGAACCATCAGCCCGTCAACAACTGTAATTACGTGTTGAACAACTATATAATATTATGTAAAATCAATACACTGACTTCCAAACGAAAGGCTCATGAATATGTTGTGATACTGATGACACTTTATTTAGGTGATCATTGTAAAACTAGACCCATATATTTTATGAACATTTATTTTATTATTTACGAAGCAAGTTCCTAATTCAATTAATTGCGAAATAGTTTCTATTGTTCCAAACCTTGTCAGTTTCTAGAGGGTTACCATCCAAGTTTTATTGCCTATTTAACACGCGCGTTACCTATAAATTAAAAGTTGTTCTGAATCGGCCTGGTTGATTCTGGCACTTGTTCGCAGGTGTTCGCACTGTCCAATCACTGATTCATATGTTTCGTATTTGAAATATAGATCTTTGATTGGTTATCGCTCACTCGTCGATGGTGTTTGAAGCCTACAGTGTTGGTTTATCACTTTAAATTAAAGTCCCCCACTGCAAATCAGTTTAGTTACTGAGTGCGTATAGACTCTAAATGTGAATTTATTTTATTTATTTACCTAATTTACCAAGTCTCCCAACTATGGCTACTCGTTCTGTAACTTCACTCCTACCACCATTGCCGCTTGCCGCTAATTTAAAATAACATTATTAGTTTAGTAACGTTCTAAGAAAATTTAAAAATGTGAAAAATGACAGATTTGTAAAATATCGAGATTAAATAAGGTACGACCCATGGAAATACTTGACATTAACCCATGTCACATATAAACACGTGACCTACTTTTGATCTTGTTTGTGTTTATCAATTCGAAAAACACAAAACATGCTACAGAATCTATAGATCTCGTTGGTGCCGAATGACACATTGAAGTATCGTTTCTATGCAGGACGCGAACGAGGAAAACGAATAGTTTCTGCGCCAATCAGAAAGCTGGGATCCGCACGAACAGAAGGACGCAGCGAACAAAGTGTCAACTTTGGTCGCTCGCTCGTTGAATTCGCTTTGCGCTGTTTACACACTACTAACCACATTAATAGCTACAACAACCAGTGAATAAGACAAAATTTGAAACCATTTATTCATATGTTAAATTAAAAAAAAACAAGGTAGAATCGTCGCTAATGCCGCGCGGTTCGCTTGTCAATGCTTCTTTTTTATTAGCAATTTATCCACGAATTATGGGCGGTTTCACAAAACTTTAATCTAGCGATTTTCTGTTAATCGGAGATTAAAAATGACGCCTGGTAGAAGCCACCATGCATTTTCTATGTAATGTTTGTTGAAACCATGGTAACCATACCGAGAATAGTAAATCTGCCGATTAAAAAGTTTGGTGAATTCGGACATTAAACGTTTTAAAATGGTTATAAACAGTATTTTCTTATACTTCGTTGCCGCAGCCATCATTTCGTTTTTGTATAAATTGCGCAAAGCGAATGCAACTTCGCTTCATTCGCGGTGTTCTCCAGTTGATGGGCCTGCTGATTGGTCCAGAAACAATTCGTTGCCGCTTTCGGGTGCATGAAATCGAGACTTTAAATAAACAATTTGGGTTCTGCGTCCGGTTGATTCATGGTTACCCACTGACAACACAGAACAAAGAGAGTGTACTGCGCTAAATCAAACACTATTGTTTCATTATTCGTTTGTTTATTGTATAGTTTTTAAGTTCCAACTGTATTTTGTACTATTTTAATATTTCGGAAAGTTTGGCGTGGTGATTCGTAGTTTCTGAACAGGGAAAAATTTTCTAAGGCATTTTTTTAAAAACGTGTTTTAATGGCTTTAGAGATGGTATATTACAATATGTTTTATTTGCAGTTGCGCACTAAAATAGACCTTGGAGGGAGGTAAAATATGGGAGTTTATGATATTCTTTTCAGAAATACACTTTTAGATAATTAAATTGGCCTTTATTGAACAACTGTTGAACTGTGAAACTATAATCGCAACAAAACATCGATATTTCTGGTGATTGAACATATTCATTTCATATAAAAATTAGCTTTTTAAGAATCAAGGGGGGGGGGCGATCGCCCCTACCGCCCCCCCCCCTGGATCCGCCACTGACGGTGTGACGTGTACAATAGTGTGATCGCGGCCTCGGGGTTCACATTCGCATCCAGAGAGCTTTTCACTTCCACATAATGGCGTCGAGCTACATATATATATATATAGGCATTTCCCCGTGATGGGTGTTCAGTGTTCACTCATTGTTCATGACAAGCTTCGTCGATATACCGCGACCAACATTTATTTTTAGTCGAGTATTGACTCAGCTGAATTGCGTATATTTCACGTGGGGTGACTTAACAAATTAGTTAACTCTTCAATTGTAATGGAAATTGGCCTAACCTGTATTCAAGAATAAATGGGAAAGTTATAAAGGACAGTTAATAATCCACAGACAGTTCCAGACCTGCACAAAGGTTGCCAGCCATGGCAATCAATATCATGCCAACATAATAAATCGCTCCACATTATTTCATTAGCTTACCATTGTCCAGATATCGATTTGGAAATGATTATTTCCAATGTTGTCACGAGAAAGCTACTTTTCTCTGCTGACGTCACCGAGATACTTCCTGGGCTATCAACACACTATTGTGTACCATAACGCCGGGTACAGATACAACCATGTTTAGTTACCCGGGTAAAGTGATTCTTGAACGTCCTAAAGAGCAATGAACTCTTCAAACTCAATATATTCAACCAGCTGTCTAGAACTATCAATACACTTTTATGTATTAGCCTATATGGTATGATGCAGACCCCGCGAGACGCATACAAATCAATGTATTTACCGCCGCCATGATACTCAGCATCATGGGTGGTAGGTATTGGTGATAACTAATAACGATATACAATAAGCATACGTATGCAGAATACATATAGTCACACTACGTTGGCAACGCATTCCAGCATCCAATGCAGAAAGTCCAGGGTTCGGTTTCCGGTTCGTTAACAGAACTCACGGTACTAATTTGATGAAACCGTGGGTGGTCGTAGCAAGCTAACAACGTGAAATCTATATTGTAACGTTTCACTATACATGAGAATATAAAGTAATTCACGTAATAAATAATATGGATAAACACTTATTTGTATAATATTATTGCACATGCTCACAAGAGATTAACAAGTTGACAATAGTCTAAAAGAGTGCAGAGCATTTTCCGAAAAAAAAAAAAAAGTAGAAAAAGTAGAGAAATAGCGACGAAAAATAGAGTTTGTGGACCACCGGAACCAAGACTATCTTGTAGATAGCCTTGAGTGCAAGTTAAACAATTTTCTTTGTCAGTATTCTTCGCGTTTTTATTCTTAAACTTTTGCCAACTTCTAACGCAAAATGTCTTTGACGGTGCAAGAAATGAACAGAATTAATAAAATAAAATAAAATGTTATTATTTGTAACTCCAGCAACATGTGCAATGTTCTTCGGTCTACAACAAACAACCTTCTAAAAAGTTCCCAACAAGTTAAGTTTCTTGGAACTGTTTTCTATTTTCCTTTGCGAATTAGATTGAATAAAGTGAACAATATTATTGACACTGAATATAGGCTTAACAATACAAAGTATATTAAGCTAAAACACTATCCATGCTGTCATTGAATGCACTGCTGCAGCAATGACTGCAGCACTTGAGACGCGCGGAGAACCTCTGCATTGCGCTTCGTCGATACAAGAACATATTATATATACTCTAAATCGCGGGGCCTGCTGAGCTCGGCCATACTTGGCAGTGAGTGATTTAGTTCACGTGGACACACGAAGCAATAACAATAATAGGCATGTTACACACAACATTTAGTTAAAGATAATTTACAATTCACAAAATGTTGACCTTTTATTCGAATAGCGTGTTGTTGAATTTTAAAATACTTCCCCTACTGCTATTGCCCACATATTAATACCCTCCTAATTTGACACGATTTCATGGTGTTGAGGACGCTTTAAAAAAAAACTAAATATTTAACAAAGTACAAATGCCTCAATGTTACGTGTTACATTCACGTTACAGAAAAAGAAGTTCCTCTCATCAAGATGACGGAGTGAAGGTTCATGTTTGTTTTCGTCGTTTATAGCACCTTTCTCTATGTGATTAAGAGTTTGATAAAAACGGAAAACATATAGGCTGTAACTATACTATAATGACGATGGAATTTGATGTAACTTTTTCTGGCGTGAATGCGTACGTTGTTTTATCGAAAATCAACAGATTTCTGGATACTGATTCTGTAAAATCGCCGTTTCTCTCACATCTGTTCACATATTTTTACCCAAATATACTCAAATAATAGTCTTCTGCCACCAATACATAACATTTTTACAAATAGAATCTTAATTATTACGCAGATTGCGTTACAAGTTGCGAAGTGGAGTTCAAAATACAACCTAAATCCTAACAACCTAAGCTTTTCTTTCTCCGCAACGTGTAGGTGTTACTGTTATGCTACGTTTACAGCTACGCGTTGCGAGCGAAGCGAGGGCGCGAGCTCCAATCAGCGGCCGAGTAAGTTAATAGTTTCACGCAAACTCGGCCACTGATTGGAGCTCGCGCCCTCGCTTCGCTCGCAACGCGTAGCTGTAAACGTAGCATTAGTAATACTCCTCTATGCGTCAAGATATTCCACTGGGCCGATCCGACATGATGTGATGCCTCGAACCCTCTCCCTCGTCTAGTTTGTGTTCTTACCGACTCAGTGTTACTCATTTAGGAAAATATGCAACCACAACACAAACCAGCTTCCACGCAAAACTTTCAGCTATTCCCAAATGAGCGAAGAATGACGGAATGCTATTAATATTACAGGGGAATTTTAAAGATAGTCTCTAGGTGGAAACAATTAAGACATTTCTCTGCAGATATGTTTACACGGTAATTCTTGGTAGCTGAGTGGGATAGCTCATGAAATGTTTCCAGTCGGTGCACGTACTAACGTGAGCCATACTGAAATACACAAATACGACATTTTCATTTCCATACTTAAAAAATGTGTTAGATGATGTTGTTTGTTATTTGTAATTATACATGTAAATGGCCGGCGAAGTTGACCGTGGTTGATTACGCATGGATCTTCCGGTTCAAGACCTGGTTTGGGCATTGTTTGTAATGTTGGGTCTTTCCGTCTCCAGATATCACCCACTCATCGTCTCGATTAGCGCCGTTGCTAAAATATTGGATGTAATGTCCAAGTAGCAACACTATTGTACACATTGCATTTACAAGTATATTTATTTTATTTTATTGTAATTAAGGCCAGTGTAGGGCACAATGCCCTCTTTAGCCTGATGAGTGATGATTGATGAATGATAGTGAGGAAGGGAGAAGGGGAAGCCTAGTACCGGCACGTAGCCTGCTCCTGTCGAAAAGTACCAAGGGGGCCATCGGCTTTACGTCCCATCCGAAAGGACGGTGTAACTTTGACCAGTCATACAGGTTCCTCCACTAACCTGGGCTGCCGAAGCTGTTACACAAGCTTTCGAACCCTCCAACCCGCTCTAACCAACGGTAACTATTTATAGTGTTTCAGAGGAGAGTGGTCACCCATCCACCTCCTGACCTATCCCGAGGTTGCTTGGGTGTTCGTATGGGAACCGCTAAGCGACCGCGGCTAAACCGATGGCTTACAAATATGATTGTTGACTATACTTGTCACACGTTGAACGAATGAGATAAATAAAATGCAGAATATCCGTACGTAACAGCACCTTACATCGAAGCGTCCACAAACATACAGTATCAGTCACACATTCCTCCCTGTCTCAGTCATACAAGGACACAACACGCCGTCTTGCTATTGTTATATGTACACATACAGTGTTAATGCCGACACGCCACATAGGTTACTTGGCATTCGTTTGCTAACTTTACGCTGGTTTTATTACTCATTACTTCCACGATTATATTCCCCATTCTCACACGTTGGAGCTAGTATTCCACTACTATTACTACTTATTAGTTTAGCACTCGTGGTTTTCCAACAACAGTTTCAGTAACAATACAGAGTATATATCATGCAACTATGCCGACTTGATTTTTTTATTTTTTATTAAATAATTTCCATTACAATGATTTTTCCAATTTTTACGAAACTACTAGCAATTTAGATGTGTTAAAAACTAAATTTGATCCATATATAGCTACTTAATTAATTTTAAAAAGGAACAATGAATGCAACTGTGTGTTGTATGTTGTGATCTTATTCTAAATAAAAATCCAACAAATCAACAATATTTGTTTGTAATTGTTTGAACCGAGTTTTGTGTTATTGTAACCATGGGTACCAAGTTTCAAGATTTATTTTTTAATTAAAATTGACTCTGTAAAGGCTGGTCCACACAGATTTTTTAAGCATAAGATTTAAGGTTTTAAGACGTTGTTTTAAAAACAACAATGAAAACAATGTCTTAAAACTAAAACTTTGTGTGAACGCCAGTACGTGTTTCCTATGATCCAACTTTACGACTACGCGTTAAACCTTAAATCTTATGCTTAAAAAATCTGTGTGGACCAGCCTTTAGACGAGCAGTTGATTTTGTTACCGTGTAAAACACTATTCCCAGATTCAATGCACTTCTATTTCGCATATTATACGGTGTGCTAGCATACTGCGGTACAGAGACAGACATGAAAATGAAATATAACTATACTATTGTATAGGATTTAAGCTAAACCCTGATATCCAGCTACATGGACATATGCTAAAATTAATCATACCATATCAATATATATATATATATATATATATATATATATATATATATATATATATAGTAATAATAATAACAATGTATTTATTTAGCTCAATAAAAAAATAAAAAACTATTGGCTCAACGCTATTAGAAATTACAAAACATATGAATATGTTAGTACAATCAAAACATATTATTTCAACGAATTGCTTCAGCCTTATAACCATTAACCAACCAAATTTGTTCAGCCCATGTTTACCTAACATTTAAATTTAATACAATAAACATCTGCAGATAATAAATACCAATATACAGATACATCCGCGCGTGTTCTACTCTATAAAATCACAAACACACTAATTACGTTACACATTCAATCATTCCTACGGTTGTTTCAAAATGTGAACGATCTCGTCCGTGAAGTAGTATTGGAACGGTACGGGGGGGGGGGGGGGGGGGGCGCATTATCTTGCCAGTCATGTGCAGCGGGGGCGGACGTCCATAGCGCATCACGTCGACATTGTGTGTCTAGTGTAATGACTAATAAGTGGGCTCGTGCAGGGGCGCCCCCCCCCCCCCGGAATAGAACCCTTCACTTGAAGCCGACGAGACAAACAACACAGCATTCTGAGTTGCTTCTACGTCCGATTCGTTCCCTTATACGATTTATTCGCTCAGATAGGTAAATTAATAATTTTAATGTAAAACATGTAAATTAAGTTGCAAGAAAAAATCCATATTTTATGCTGGATTAAGAATGTTTAATAAATTGCCCAGTCATATATATATATTCAAAAAAAAAAAAAACATTTAAATACACAACTTTTACGAATTTTGTCTGAAGCTATAAAACATGTAATTGAACATCAATAATGTACAATATAAATAATAATGAATAGTAGTAAGCTGTAACTATATATGTACTTGGATGTACGACAATAATAGCTGGTGAAGCTAAATAAATTTAACACAATATTTATCTTTTCATTTTTTAAGTTGGCCGTACTCAGTACTCACCTTTATTACCTATATGATTTACTCTCATTAGTGTGGTATGCATTACAATTCCTCGAGGAGGTTAGACCTAAGGGTTCAAGTTTGAGAGACTTGAAGTAGGTAAAGGACTTAAATGATACCGTTCACAATTATAAGTATTAACAACTAGTGTTTAAGAAAGTTAATCCAACAGCATCCAACTTTCTTATAGTTTACAACTAATCTTCACTCGATGTGTCTTATAACAACCAATCACCGCTCGATACGTCACATAAATAAACAGCTAGACCATTCGTTGTGAACGTAGCCATACTCTCCGCGCTGTCAAAAACACACTTTCAACTTATTTTGGATCAGAACTGCGTGGGAAGTTTAATTATGGCAATACGCTATTGGATTTAGAACTTCTATTATGAAACCAGACTATTCTCCTCGCCATTCTCTATATAGTTCAGACAAAATCTATAGCTCCAACCAACGACGATATGGGAACAATATTGCAGTACCGACCCAAGAGAAAACAATAAAAGAATTGCTGCGAAGAGATTATGTTATAGCGAGCGCAGTGGACCTTGCTCTAACTCACTCCTATTCGGACAGAGTAAGAGAATCATGATCTTCCAATGGCTAATTCTAGCTCGGAGTTGCCTCGAGTACGTGGAGTACGGCCAACGAACGAGTCTATGACTCATGATATCAATATACGTACACAGGCGAATCTCGTTTCAGGTATACACATTGTACAACTGCGATAATTGGACGTTATAACTTGGTTTTTATTTTTAATGTTTTAAACACTTATTGGATAAATAAGCACATGTAGGCTCACACTCACGACTATCAAGGGTAATGCAGAAACCTTTTTCAACTTGGTCGGTATCAACTTCGGGATAATTCGTGAGTTTCTGGTTGTGTGAACATAGCAATGGCGACCGTCGACGACATTCAATATGTCTACTGTTTGTTTGTTATCGTATTGCCTATTGAAACTTTTAAATACTTGGTTCTAGGCGGGAAGGATATTGAAATATTTGCATAAAGCTTGGCACATATTATTGGCTTCGCTAAACACGATCAATCTCAAACTTCAGCGCAGGCTTATTTCGAGTCTAGACCTTACAATTAGAGTGTTCTTTATAGGCCTAGTTTGAAATACCTGGCCAAACCAGACGGCCTGAGCCATAGGCGACCATCTTCTCTTGGTAACACTGTTATGGGCTAATATACGCTAAAGGAGCGCTGGACTTTTGCGACGTGGTGTCGATAAAAGAAGGTATCTTTACTACCCTCGATTTACATGTGTCTGAGAAGAGTGTCACAATGGAACACGCACATTTAAAACGTCGACAAACCACTACTGCTGCGGTTGGACGTCCATCTCAGCGTACCGCACGTCTACACTCATCAGCAGTCAATTTGATTGTGTAAAGTTGATCCGATTACACACCCATATTCTTCTACTCACTACTCGGACCACTTGCCAGATCAGAAGATCAATGCATCAAGCAGGCGAGTTAGTTGAGTAGCTCAGTCAGTCAATTAAATGAAATCAAGAGGGCGAAAAATCATGTATTCTAAATTAATACAGTCCAAATTTGGTTTATACATTTCAATGTTTTCATTGAAATAATCATATTATTTATTTATTTATTTTATTGTAATTAAGGCCAGTGTAGGGCACAATGCCCTCTTTAGCCTGATGAGTGATGATTGATGAATGATAATGAGGAAGGTAGGAGGGGAAGCCTGCTACCGGCACGTAGCCTACTCCTGTCGAAAAGTACCAAGGGGACCATCGGCTTTACGTCCCATCCGAAAGGACGGTGTAACTTTGACCAGTCATATAGGTTCCTCCACTAACCTAAACTGCCGAGCAGTTGACGAGAAGAACGAAGCTGTTACACAAGCTTTCGAACCCTCCAATCCGCTCTAACCAACGGTAACTAGTGTTTCAGAGGAGAGTGGTCACACATCCACCTCCTGACCTAGCCCGAGGTTGCTTAACTTCGGTGTTCGTATGGAAACTGGCTAAGCGACCGCGGCTAAACCGTTGGCTAATAATCATATGATGTATGCTTAACCTATTATATTTTCCTCTTGAGCTAATATACCGGTAGTAGCAATGATCTATTATGATCGGATCAAGTAGCTAGCAATCAAACTAAATCTATGCATTACACGCAGACACATTGTACGAACGAAAAGTTGTGTGAATAGATCGTTTATGACGTCATGGCTGGGTACGAGATTTCACGATATAGCGTGCAGTGATATTGTCGTGCTTTGAGCTTAGAGCCAACACATAACAGACGATCTCATTTGGTCTTCGCTTAAAAGTAATTAAAAAGTACACAACGAGAAAGATTTTAATTTGTATAACCTTGTTAGCAAGTTTTTCATACTATATGTCGAAAGCGTATTCCTTCCGAATGCATGATAAAATAATTATAGCATGCGCAGATATTTTAGCCAGCTAATGCCTCCGCCACGATCTGCAGGGCGATTCTGTATGGGCGACGATATAAATTTATCAGCGGTTTTAGTCGTTACTGAAGGCGAATGCAAGGCGGTGATTGGCTAATCGCCTTCTTCTAACAACTGAAACCGGTGATAAACGTATCGTCGCCCATACAGAATCGCCCTGCTGGTCATAATAATGTGTAATGTGCATTGGAGTCTTGGAGAAGGAACGACTATCTGAGACTGCAATGCAGTGCATATGGGTAGCCTTTATATCTTGTCGCCTTCGAGTCAACATCAACAGTGATATCAACAGTGATAACGGGTTGTGAGTATAACCAGTTTTTCAGAGTATTCCATTTGATGATATAGAAATCTATTGTAAACATTCAAGCGTTATCAATACTTGTATTTTCAATATGATGTTATGGTTATACTTTCCAAAGCCGGGGAGCTGAGAACAACTGTTCAAAATGGAAACTTGAAAACGAATGGTTTAATTTTTGAAACCAGCAAATATACTGTAATAAAAAACTAGAGGTAATATTGATAAGCGTTTTCTCCACTGCCAAGCTGGCGCCGGTAAAGTGAAGAAGTAACACCGGCAAATACTATTTTCTGGCTAGGGTCAAAAGGGAGTGGAATGCCCTCCCTCTCTCTCCAAACTAAAAGAAGTTATGAAGGGTATTTTAAAAAAGTACTTATATTTAATAATGTCTTCTTATGTGTTGTTATTTACTAAATATGTTACTATTTAGTTATATTCATTTTTATACACTACTCTAGCAGCCACCGATTGTGTGTATGCATTGCATTGCAATCAAAGATGCCAATAAAGATTATCATTATCACTATATAATTCCTCGGCAGCGAGCGCAAGTGCACAAGATGCAGCTATAGCCACTGCCCATTAAGTATCAAAACGAGACTCCTCCAGCTCGAAATCGCTTGAAATTTCCATTTTATTCAAAAGACCTCCCGCAGTGCATTAGTTGCCGACAGCCAACGACAATCGAGGTATGTGCACAGTAGACCTCGCTGCTATCAAAACGTGCGAGCATCGCGAAAACATTGGCCTTGAAATATAGTTTGAGGGCACCTTAATTATGGCTAAATATGCCCAACCAACTCCCAAACGGACAAGTATATAAGCAGGAAGTTGTTTAGAAGTAAGTAATTTATGTTTGCATGGCACTGAACTGTTGACTTCAAAAGTTTCTTACTAAACATTACATGAATCTATTAAAAAAAAGTACAAAATATGTACACAAAAATAAGATGTACATATACAAAAGACAAATGTAATTTAAATTTCCAAGACTGTGTAATGCATTATAGTTCTAAAACTATAGTTTTTTTTTTTTTTTCTGAACAGTAACTTCTGGAAGTCTTCGTTACTTCAAGCATGATTGCAACTGAACATCAGACATTGTGATTTGACAACATAAATCACAATGAAACGAAGCAACTGAAACTACCAATATTGTAACATCGAACGTTGACTGATCGTCTCGATTACTCGCTACAGTAAGAGATACGTTAGACCTAACGTCAATAATTAGTTTGCACATAAGTCCACCAACTACGGCCAACAGGGTACTTGCAACATAAATAATACAGGACGTAACCAATCAGTCTTCGGAGATCTATTATTCTTACAAATCTACAAACATGGGATGAGATATTACATCAAACGCTAAACAAACAACTTATAATTTATTTATTGCTAATTATTTGTTTTAAATAGGAATGTGCTGTAACACATACCCCGCGAAAACGGTGAAGTTATCAATGGGAATGGTCCATATTATATTCTTCTGAAACTCGACATCTTACTGGCCAGTAATTGATTAGAGACATAAAACGTTATAACCGTCTTCGATGAGACACATAAGTACAGACTATCAGTTCTGATCCGTATTCCCCAGCGAGGGTCACTACTTTACGGAACTCACCACCCCGAGGGTCAATATTTATCCGAGTCTGGAGAGAGAAAAACCTCACACTGGTACAGCGGGAAAAAGAGCCATTAGACAAAAGCGAACGCTGCCATTGCCATAGGGGGTAGATTACGGAGTAGAGACATGACTTAGTGAGTGGCCTTTTTGTTCTCGATGCAACAAAATCAACAACCCCAACCCCAAAACATCAACAAACCTCGCCCTCACTCTCGCTCGAGCTTGGAGCTGCGAGGCATGACCTATAAGACATAAGCAATCCAATCTTGTTCCAAGCTGGCATCTCGTCGCTTCTCGGTTTCAAAATGCAATAACCTCAGGCATTTCGCAGTGCTACGCATGCTTTCATCCGTCGTCACATATGCAAACACGCCTTCCGAGTTCTGAGTCGGAGTCAAGTCTAGCCTTGTGTCTTGTCTACGTCTGATTCAACTTCGCGTTCACCTTGTCTACCGACCAAGTCCGGAGTTAGTTGCGACTACAAGACTGAGATTCATTCATTCCAATTTCATCCCTCACGCTCGTAACATCGAGAGGAACCTTTCGTATGTCGTACGAAACCTGCCCAAGGACAGCTTATTTCCCGTCGGCTGACTAACTTTAGCTATATGAGGGTGTCGACAGTTGGGAAGGAATGCGCGAGCGCTATTTTATAGGACTCAATAGTATTTGCCTTTTACTGAGGAAAACCTTGGAGAAAAACCTTCAGTCAGTATTGCCGGTAGCCGGTATCGAATCGACGGCCATCTCCCGAATATTCTAAACAGCTGAAGCTCTAAAGACTAAAAGCCACCAACCTCGCATCGAATTAGGGGTAGTATAACTAAACTGGCGACCAGAATGTTTTATTCACCGTGTTATTTATAAAATTCGTCCGTCCATCAGCAAATGTTGCCAATCGTGCAATATTGCGGATCTCACAGATGATTAGCTTCACATGGCGCAGTCTGCCCTCCAGCTGGCGCCACCACGCAGAATGTACGGACCTACGTGTTGTCAGTTGCCACCCACACTGGGACTCAATATCTGACAACGTTACCGAATACTGTTAAACTTCAGAGCAGCGATTAGGATCTCCACGGGAAGTTGCATGGGAACCATAATATCCGTTCGACACTGAATGTAAGTAGACAGATTATACATTTCGAAATAGCTGCATCGATCTGGCGAAGTAATTATTTTAATCCAACACTATTGCACATGCCTCGCCTCGCCACTGCTCAACATCAGCATGCGGATCGCACGATAGCTAAGACAACATCTGGATGATGTTAACTTGATTGATTGATAGCTGTACAGTTAAGCTAAAATGCTAATCAAGACAGAAGAGTTTGGGGAAAGGCCACGATCTAGCTTATGAATAATAAAGAGGATAAACCAGACCATAGCTTGGTTAGCCTATAGGGGTAAGCAACGTTTTGAAATTAGCAGCGTCGTATGTATACACATTAGTATTACACAATGTCCGTCTTGCACACTACACAGGCATAGCATAGCGTCTCGACCACCTTGGTAAAATATTTACATTGATGTGTGATTGACAAACTTTACTGCAATTCCATGGCAAAATTTGCCACTGCAGTTTATTTGGAAAAGAAACAGAAACAAGAGCAATGGAAAACTAAAAAAATCGCATCTCGACATCAACGCTAATCTTACCGACTGTCTATTCAACAAGATTGAGTCTTTGAGCGAAGTTCTTCAACAAAACGTTATGGCCGAGCTTATGGCTATATTTTCAAATTGAGACAGTTGTTCCAAATTAACTACTGTAATAGACATGGACACATGGAAAGGACACACTTATCTGAGGACAGGTTGAAGGTAAATAATAATCATTCGTCGTGGGAATCCTTGCTGTAATAGGGTCCACGTCATGGCTGTATCCTGAGGTGACTATAAGGATACAGGAATGTTTGGAAAGTTGGGAAGGAATGTCCCGAGGGTGGTTATAGTAGGACTCAATCCCAGCATTTGCCTTGTGACTGAAGAAACCCTCAGACAAATCTTGAGCCAGGATTGCTGGAAACAAACCGGCGACCTCCCGAATTGGAGTCTCACATCTTACCGCTGAGCCATCTCTATCAGTGACAGTGAAAGTACAAACGCAACGAGGTAGACGTACGAGCGTACGAGAGCTTATACTGAGCCGAATCAGAGTTAGATCTGTGAAACGAGATGGAGTCTTTGGGGGCTAGTATCCATGCTGTAACATGTATTTGTTAAATATCAATAAAAAAAAACTTCAATTCAATTCAGTGTTAACTGATAAAATAATGTATAATTATATAGTAACTGATAAAATACACATAAAAACATTCTCTTCTAACAAATCAAAGCTGAGATAAACAGGAAGCCCACAATTTGCATCTAACCTACAACGTGGATCACTTTATTTTATGTTCATTTTATGGTATGTAACGTTCTCTGACGTATTGAAATATGTTCAAAAATAACTCCAAACAATTAGATTCAAATACATAATTTATGGAGTAGCTTACTTTTTTTTTTTTTGCTGAGTTATTTGTTGCTATTTTATTTTGCTCGGTGTTTCCTATAGTACATTGTTTAGTTTTGTTTACCTAAAACACATAATGGATAATATTTGTTTGCATGGTCGGAATAAGCGTGCCTGTGGGCATGGACAGGTGAGTGTGTGTGTACACACGTGCAGTGCCTGGCACCGGAGGCAGCCAGCCACCCCTAACATGTACGACCACCCATTACTCCGCGTGCCAGATGTAGATTGACGTGCCCACCGGCGTTACCCACCCCTGACTGAACTGAACCAACCCCCACCTAGCTCGAAACACATTTCGCATCTGCGCGCATCAAATTCACTTTTCAAGAGATTTTACAATATTGTACAGTTAAGTGCTTTTGCACAGCGGTTTTACATAAACACATCATTCTCAATCTGGGCCGCATTTTCGTGTAACTGGAAGCGCAAGCACTAAAAAAAAACCCATCTCGTTCGAAATTCGTGATCTGTTTTCCGACTGATATATAGCGTCAAGTGCTACGCACGCTTTCCCTTCTTCATATTCAGTAGGTAGGCCTATATAATGTTTACACTCGACTAATGCCTCGTGATTTGGGGTTGCCAGCCCCTAATAATGGTTATCGCGTGCCGGTACCGCAAACACTGCAGCGAGCAATCATCCCTTTCTTCCATGTTTGGGGTCGTGCACATCAGTCAGGCCAACACACCGCAACACAGTCTAAAAATATGTCTGCTTGCTTGTCAGAGCAACAAAGATATAATTCACGCCATGTGGAAGTAACGTGACAGCTCAAACGCGCCAGTTTAAACCTCCATATATACGGACATTGCCTTAATGGTATGTCACGGAAATTCAGCCGGTTCACCCGTGGCGTACAAGTGGAGAACACGTATTCAAAAAGTACAAAGTGTTTAAATGTAACGAGTTTACAAAACGCATTTTTGGAAAACAAATACACACAACAGTTGGAAATATAAGGCTTTTGAACAATGTATCTTTATCAAGGACCCAATAATCGAGAAGAAACTACATACAATACACACTAGGCCTAGTTTATCAATAACAACAATCACAATAATGCTAATAAGGTAATTTGGTGCCAGTATAACACTATGCGTTGAGCTCGCGTGTGCCTGTTTATGACTGACAGGGAGAAGGACTCTTGACTATACTAGAACAGCCACAGCCGCTACGCGCACCCAGCAATGACATCACATCACCTATCATCTCGTAGGCACGGCCATTGTGTGTGTGTCTGTTATTATTCTCTCCGTACATCATTAAAGGATTGTCTCTCTTTAAATGAAAGAATTTAGGTTTTCCGTTTAAATCTCGTTCGTCGGATCGGATGGTCATTATATTAAAGACTGTGGTTAGTTACTCGACTTGATATTCATCGCACGAGGTAGGACGAATATGTCGAGCTATTTTTATTAGCCTACACAAGACACAGCACGAGGGATCGGTCGAGGAGAAGAGCAATATTGTCAATCATTTTCCAACCTCATTCCGGTATACACGTTACGTTTGCTATATCGCTATTTTTTTAGTATAAATAAGAAACAAAAAACGCGTTACACTATTGTATGTTTCACAAACATACACACATTTATCATGTGGTTTCAACAAATAGTTTCAATTCATGAAGCAAAGCACCGTAGGATATGATATTAGTGCGCTGTGAAAACGAATTTTTTTAGAAAGGAATAATATTTCAATAACAGTTCATACTCAACTCTGTTTTTTCGAAGACTGTAGGGAGAGAATCTATTGATTTCAGCCCTATCATCACTCCCAATCACCCCCACCCAAAAACTTTCGTCGATTTGTTGGGCTCGAGGCATTCTCAGTTTTAATTAGTCAATTATGTCTATAGCCAGCTCAATGAAACCGAGTGTACAATAATGAAGTGATTTTCCTCATCATCCACTTCTTATCCCGCGCGGTAGGTATAACGAGGGGACCCATCGACCAACGTGACTTGGCTGTCAAAGTCGGACGACCCGCGCGAGTTATTATTAAGTTTACAAAATGTTATTGTTTCCTTTATTTCCGAAAACCTGACCTCATTTCTCATCAAAAGAGAAACTTCTTGGAAAGTTTGGTGCGTGCCCGGCCAGCAACTGTGAGGATAATCTCCTGTGATGAGTCCTCACGTGGTGACCATGCTGGTGGGTGGGTGGGCATCTTCTTCTTCTTCTTCTCCTCGATTTGTTTCGCCCATCACTTACTTGTCAGACAGGCGAGATGGCTTTATCTTTATCTGGGACCGCATTTCAATCGGAACAAACTAAAGGGCTGAGAATCTCTTCCCACACAATGATGTCCACAGCTTGTCCGTTACTTTTATACATACCAGGAAACAGTGGCCGATCACTATGATGACCCACCCTTGTCGCCGCGCTGGCCTACATGACTGTGTAGTATTATAGTAGTATTTGTCTCTATTTGTTTTGTATTTATTTTTTTCATTTTATATAAGCAAGGATGCCAAGTGAAAATAGTATAACACCATTCTAAAATCACAATGACAGTAGGGGCTATGTAATGGCTACTGGCTAATAGCTACTATATAAAAACTCTTGACTAAATGTGGGTAGTTTGAAGTTTAGTCCAGAGATATTGGTTTCTTACATATAAAATGCCTGGTCTCATGATACGGAGGATATCTATGAAGATGGTATTTTACAGTTTTACATATTTTTTAGTTATGGACAATTGTTGTGGGTGGGTCATTTTGTGAACGTTGAACGACAGATCAGTGTCCCTTTGTAACAGAGTCGGTTCGGGCAATGGCATAACCTAAAAAAATGTAGGCCTACTCAAATTGTAAGTTTATTATTTTTAAGGGAAGGGGGCACCGATTCTATATGCAATTATAAGGAAACAAAAAATAGAAGTTTGCGAGTGACACGATCTACAAGACATACAGCTTTACGGTACAAACATAATTTTACATTTTGTAATTTATTAAATTAGATATATGTGGACAATTCCTGCAAGAAACTTTACGATACACTATTGTTTGGGAGTCGTATATTAAAACAGTTTTCTTTGGCGGACGGTTAGGTTTTTAACTTCACGTCCGCGAGGTCGACAGCCTCCTGTGCTATCAGCCAGCCAGCTTAGCCCTAAACCTGAAGTGTCTACCAACGGCGCTATAGGCTAAAAGAAGACTCGTGTGTTATCAGCAGACCCTAATGATTTAAGTGTCCTCTCCGTTTCCGACATGCAGCCCAGTCAAAGTCGGATCCTAAGAGCATAAAAGCACCCCAACGGCACTAATTCATTTTGCGACGTCCTATGTTCCTATGTGCATCTCACTGCTACACTCGGCGTCCCAGAAGCTGTCTCGGCTACCACGAGGCTTGCCAACCTTGACATTATTATTGTTTACATATTTTAAAACAACATGTACAAACATTTTATACAATATTACATTTCATAAAACATGTTACATACCAGTGCAATATCGCTTCAAAATGAACTACACTAGCGTCCCATAAGCTGTCTCATTTACTGCGAGGTGTGCCATAAGCTGTCTCAGCTATACCACGAAGCTTGCCAACCTTGTTATCATTATGTTTACTTATTTTAAAACAAAATTCCTTTCATAAAACATGTTACATATAAGTGCAATTCCGCTTCAAAATAAAATATACTAACATGAAAACATGACTTGTGGCAACAATAACCCAATAATACACCGAATGACCTCAGTTATTAAAGCGCATAAACAACTAATCTGTTACTTCACGATCTAAGCCAGTGTAATCCATTACTTTCAAGGGTATAGCATAAACAAGTATGCAATGCAGCAATGGCGGGCGATACGTGGAATTATATGAAAGCTTGGTTTTGTATAAGCGGTTACAAACACAAGTTATTGACAATTGTTGGAATTTATTATTTCATTTTTCGTCGAAATATTAGCCTACAATTCATCATTAAACGCCTCTTCAGAGGCAATTTCAGGAATTATTTGTTTTTAATTTACTTTGTTATTAATCTCTTCGTATTGACGGTATGCGCGAGCTGCCTCCGCTCATACAGTAACAATACGCTTATGTGAGCCAGGGTCTTGGTCGGCTACTCGTAGAAATAAATGGAAGACATTCTCCGCAGCAGCAAAACGGAATTGCTAGACGCGCTTCGCTACTATTTCTACCCCCTCGCAACTCTCCAACCCCCCTTACGGCGCTATAATTTTTTGTATCTCCGTTGATTTCATGTCGCGGTGACAGTGCTACTAAATAACAGCGTCCTTCGTTGCAATTACTTCCACGAAAACAGACTTCCTGTTATTGCTGAATCAGGAGGGGATCCTGGGTAATCTGTATCCATGGGGCTGGCTGACATTCTAACGATATCAGGAAATAACAGACTCGGGAATTTTTGTAACTCGCTCATGCAATATTTTTTAGAAACGATGTATTTCTATCTTTTGAATTGTGGTATGCCGAAGATATATATTTACTTGAAAAGCTGTTACGTATACGCCCAAGTAAACCGAGTGTGTAATACACATCAAGCCACAAGAGAACGCAACACAACAAACACTGAGGAAGTCAGGAAGCAGATCGAGTATTGTTCCTGCACCAAGTATTTCCTCAATATCTGCAAGTTTTATACAAGGGCCTTGCTCGTCAGATGATACCCAGGCTATAAATTCCCGACATGAGGAGACAATCTCTATGTCGATACGCATATTGTAAATGTTACTAAGACGCTCAAAGAATGTACTATTTCCACTGAATGTTACTATCGCAACAAAAGCGCGACCATCCTGTACACATTCTGATATAATCGACTGTTTGATTTAAAAAAATGTGTCTTTAGGAAGGAATTTAAATTACAAATTTGTTTCGTAAGGGGTGCAAGGTCTGTAAATTGGAAAATGTTATTTCTTGCGGTGCATTTAGTTGAAACATGCTTGGAGTATTCCAATACATCAGTCAGTATCTTGTGTTCAATTGGGACCAACAATGAGATGGGACAGGAAGACTTTCAGTTTCATGCACAATGAAGATGGAAATCTACAGCAATTTGAATGAATGCTGCCATTGTTTTGATACAAACATGGCTGTATTTCAAATTTAGTTAAATTACTTAGTAAAAGTATATTTAATCTACTACTGTCTTGCAACTGCTATTTACGCGAACCTGACCCAAGCTCCTCGATCAGTAGCTCTTTCTTTCTCTCTACCTCTCTCTCTCTCTCTCTCTCTCTCTCTCTCTCTCTCTCTCTCTCTCTCGGAGAGAAGAGCAAGAGAAGACTATTGATCGAGTTAATCGGATCAGGTATACGTAAGCGCCCTATGTAACCAATTTCTAATACAACAAATCACATCATCAACAATGTAATTAATAACTTTTGTGAGTATACACTAATCATTGCGGGTTTCTATTTGCAACAGTCAGTCACTGAGCCGGGATATGTTGCCGTGTTGTCTCGGAGTATAAAGTGCAGCAACTGCCAAGTGGGTGGGCGCATGGCGGTCTGACGAATCTTTTTTTACAATAAAACCACGCATAAATTAATTTCATCGCTAGACGCGATCCGCTACGAGTGTATTAAAATACGTACGTGCAATTCATACTACGCGACATTACCTTCGAATAGGTGTGTATAGATTTGATGTGTAACGTATAACGTAATTGCTGCTTTCACAGTTATTATCTCGCGCAAGAGTTTATACGGCCACTTAGCGCCATACCACGCATACTTGCGTCAAACAAAAACGGTGATAGAGAAATCCAATCAAAATGGTGGAACGAGAGAGAAGTTGCAATTATGTTGCTGCCGATAAAAGACAGACGGCGTGCGCGTGCGCTGATGTTGGTTATTGGCCATTGCGTTTGTTATTCGTTACCAAGAGCAAGTTAATGTTATTAGTATTCGGTTTGTTTATTCACATCATAAACATATCGAAGTGCATGTAGTGGTAATATTAAAATCTACTAACATTTTTTAGCAGACTTACCATGTTTTTTTTTCGTAGGGATACCCGTTATAGGGTACACACACTTGATGTGCCCCTCTTCAGGGAACTAACTAGGTTATTAGGGTGTTTGGATAGCTGGGATGGAATGTCCGCGAGTGCTATTAGTATAGGACTCAATCCCAGCATTCGCCTTTACGACTGAGGAAAACCTCGGGACAAACCATCAGTCAGGACTGTCGGTGGTCGGAATCGAACCGGCGACCTCTCGAATTAGTCTCCTGTATTACCGCTGAGCCACCTTTATCGGTTACCAAGTTTTGGAAACATGGTCACTTATGCAAAACAAATAGGCTATCACAGAAAGAAAATATAGGAGGAAATGTTCCTTATTAGGTTTGGGAGCTTGGCTAGCCACCGATATGTTTAATTTAAAAACATAGATCATGAATTATTTATGAAGTGAATGTAGGAAACGAAGCTGAGGTCTACACATACATTAGGGCTAGACACACACTTTTAGATTACGTCGTTAAATAAATGATATCTTCCGTTATAAAATTGTTTAAACGTTCTTCTTATAACAGATAGTGTTTATAGTCTAATGTCGACTCATGCAGAAAACTATCGACGTCAACGTACGTCACTGCTTCGTTCTTCTTCAGAAGCATCGGCTTCTGAAAGCGTTTATTAGGACATGGGACAAGGGGCGCTTGGTCGTGACTTCTATTATTACATACAGCATGTTGTATGACTGTATTGAATGCAACCTTTAGTATGATTGTCAGTATTCCGTTTGTATAATGCAAGTTAGATAAGAAGGTTATGGAGTAATAGTAGTGCAGTATATTTATTAAATTAGCTATGAAAATATTTACATACATGAGTTACGTACGTAACAGTAATTCTGCAATATGTATGAATAAATAATACACAATAGGCCTATAGGGGATTTACTGGTGTGGCGCTTTATCCACATCCACCCCACCTGTGATACGACCATGTACTTCAAACTTGATACATACTTGAATTATTAATAGAAGCATGGAGTGTATGATATAACTGTGGTATAACACTGGTAGTAAAAGTATATACAGTAACATCGTTGTAATTTATTATTTTGTATTGTCATGATGTTCCGACGGTTATAAGTATTTCCACGTGTTTCCCTTGTCATACCCTCGGTTTCTGATATACCTAATTAGTCTTGAACCTGTCGCTGTCATCATGAAAGAGAATAGTCCAAGACACTCCGCGTGTCACACGGGTATAACCGATAAAACCACCCAACACAACACAAAAGCCAAGTCTATTCAAAGTGCACACATCAAATCCAGTGTTGGACTTGGCCGTTATAGTCACGTCATCGGAGAACGAACGACCCGACAGTAATACAGGGCCATGAAAATTTCATTTCCACATTCCTGTAGCACCACCCCTTCCATAAAACACCTTCCTTCACCCCCCCAGAGCCTTCTTGCACTTTACGGGCGCGTGTCCCAATAATGCCGTTTGGTTATAAACTCACCGGGAAGATCAACATTTTCTTAGCATACACGAGAACGCGTTTACTAGTCTCAAGATCTTTACCAATAATGGATTTTCCCCGCAGCTCTTGTACCCCGCGAGGAAAGAAAGAACACATCCAAGCGCGAGGCGGCTTCCTCTCTTCTAAAGGACAGGATTCTTTCTATTTACACGGGACATGAAATTAACGCGCGATAAAATCACCTTAGTATTATTCTTGTAAGTCTTGGTCTCCATGTTCTGTTTGTTTTTGTTCATCCCCGACCCCGACGTGTTTGTTTGCGCGCCACGGCGTATCTCCATCTTCTGTCTGTGTCCTAGTATTCATTGTCTGACTATCCCAGGGCCTCCCATCGCAGCCGCACTCGCACTCCCTGTTCCGGGTTATGACGCGGTGGAAGGGAGAAACCATTGTACGTGCAATATAACACTCACAAATACCGAATTTATTATGGGATATATGGAATACGAGTGGTAAAATTCGAGTTCCAAATAACATTTTACAGCAAACAAGTATTGTATTTTCTTCGTTATTTCAACAATTTCAGGTCACACTAAAAATGGTAAACAAACTTTCACAAACCCACATTCGGGACAACGCTTGCAACTGGAGGTATATGATACGACCCGCACTCTCAATTTGGTAGGTCGCGGTCATAAGTCCTCAGTCATAAGGAGATTGCAGATCAGAAAGGTAAATAACCCTGGGACCGATCACGATCACCTTCGCAGGGTAATATTAGCTCTCAGCCCTTCGTAAGTTTAGGAAAATGCAGGTACTCAGTCAGATCTACTGCACGCTGTTTCAACGAAATCAACATATTTCTAGGGTTCTTTCACACATACATAAGGCAGTCTTAGGCTCTTAGCGCACAAGCCTCATTTGTCACACCGATTGTCTTAGGCTCTTAGCGCACAAGCCTCATTTGTCACGCCGATTGTCTTAGGCTCTTAGCGCACAAGCCTCATTTGTCACACCGATTGTCTTAGGCTCTTAGCGCACAACACAAGCCTCATTTGTCACGCCGATTGTCTTAGGCTCTTAGCGCACAAGCCTCATTTGTCACGCCGATTGTCTTAGGCTCTTAGCGCACAAGCCTCATTTGTCACGCCGATTGTCTTAGGCTCTTAGCGCACAAGCCTCATTTGTTACGCCGATTGTCTTAGGCTCTTAGCGCACAAGCCTCATTTGTCACGCCGATTGTCTTAGGCTCTTAGCGCACAAGCCTCATTTGTTACGCCGATTGTCTTAGGCTCTTAGCGCACAAGCCTCATTTGTCACGCCGATTGTCTTAGGCTCTTAGCGCACAAGCCTCATTTGTCACGCCGATTGTCTTAGGCTCTTAGCGCACAAGCCTCATTTGTCACGCCGATTGTCTTAGGCTCTTAGCGCACAAGCCTCATTTGTCACGCCGATTGTCTTAGGCTCTTAGCGCACAAGCCTCATTTGTCACGCCGATTGTCTTAGGCTCTTAGCGCACAAGCCTCACTTGTCACGCCGATTGTCTTAGGCTCTTAGCGCACAAGCCTCATTTGTCACGCCGATTGTCTTAGGCTCTTAGCGCACAAGTCTCATTTGTCACGCCGATTGTCTTAGGCTCTTAGCGCACAAGCCTCATTTGTCACGCCGATTGTCTTCCAGGTATCCAACGCAAGATCGTAATTTTCCCGAATAAACTTGTTTCACGTGGATGATAAAGAGAAGTTGAAAATTAAGTTTGTACTATTCGGCTCGGTTATTTCGTAAGCGTGAGACTTATAGTTACGTTGAGGCAACTATATAGTACAGGCGGCAGCGCACCCGTAAGCGTGAGACTTATAGTTACGTTGAGGCAACTATATAGCACAGGCGGCAGCGCACCCGTAACCGTGAGACTTATAGTTACGTTGAGGCAACTATATAGCACAGGCGGCAGCGCACCCGTAAGCGTGAGACTTATAGTTACGTTGAGGCAACTATATAGCACAGGCGGCAGCGCACCCGTAAGCGTGAGACTTATAGTTACGTTGAGGCAACTATATAGCACAGGCGGCAGCGCACCCGTAAGCGTGATAGTTAAAGTTACGTTGAGGCAACTATATAGCACAGGCGGCAGCGCACCCGTAAGCGTGAGACTTATAGTTACGTTGAGGCAACTATATAGCACAGGCGGCAGCGCACCCGTAAGCGTGAGACTTATAGTTACGTTGAGGCAACTATATAGCACAGGCGGCAGCGCACCCGTAAGCGTGAGACTTGTAGTTACGTTGAGGCAACTATATAGCACAGGCGGCAGCGCACCCGTAAGCGTGAGACTTATAGTTACGTTGAGGCAACTATATAGCACAGGCGGCAGCGCACCCGTAAGCGTGAGAGTTATAGTTACGTTGAGGCAACTATATAGCACAGGCGGCAGCGCACCCGTAAGCGTGAGACTTGTAGTTACGTTGAGGCAACTATATAGCACAGGCGGCAGCGCACCCGTAAGCGTGAGACTTATAGTTACGTTGAGGCAACTATATAGCACAGGCGGCAGCGCACCCGTAAGCGTGAGAGTTATAGTTACGTTGAGGCAACTATATAGCACAGGCGGCAGCGCACCCGTAAGCGTGAGACTTATAGTTACGTTGAGGCAACTATATAGCACAGGCGGCAGCGCACCCGTAAGCGTGAGAGTTATAGTTACGTTGAGGCAACTATATAGCACAGGCGGCAGCGCACCCGTAAGCGTGAGACTTATAGTTACGTTGAGGCAACTATATAGCACAGGCGGCAGCGCACCAACAAATTCTAAGTGATAGAACGGATCAATGACACAACAACTGCGGACGCATGGGAGGCGGTCCATGCAGTGGCGTACGCAGGAATATATTTCGGGGGGGGGGGCTGCCCAGAGTATGAGATACCTGAAAAAAGTGCTCCACAAACGACACAATGGGAGGTTTAGGAGTAGGGGGGGATGCCTCCCACAATAGCGTCGCAGTAATTTTTTTTAAAACTCGGTATTTTTGAAGTGGTTTTAATGTGTTTTACGGGATACGTTCGTTCTTCTGTCCTGCTTGAGTCTGCTAGCTAGATGTATCAGAGCATTGTAAGCCGGATGTCAGAGGAGAGAGCAGAAATAGAAGCTGATCTCTGACAGACAGGCGAACGCCCGAAATCCGTATCGACTGCAATTCCGCGCTGCAAATTAAACGGCATGAACAGACGCCTACGTAACGATACATTATATTCCGTACGTGCTATAGTGAGGCAGATGGAAGTAACATTCTCAAAATAACGTCTAGAAATTATCATAATGGAACAATACAAAGACGTAATTTCCATCTACGATAATAACTAATAAGTTCTTGATTTTCCCGTCAATTCAATCGATTTATCATAGCAGGACAGGCGAACAGGCCTAATATTACGCAAGGGTTTACGGCGCCAAATCCGAATTCAAAATAATTTCACCCATTAAAAATACTACATTATTCAATTCATACAATCTCACCTACGGGAGTGTTTCTTGCCTAAGCAAATCGAAAAATTAATGCGTATATACATTTAACTTTTTGGAAAATTTAGATGTTTTGCAGAATATAATTAATGCTGGGATTTCGGGGGTGGGCCTAGCCCCCCCGAGCCCCTCCACCTGCACACACCCTAGCGAGGTAAGCTGATATGATACGTCACAGGGTCTCTAGCAATGCGCCCATTGTACGGCGCCTCAGGTTGGGATTATTACGGAGCCAATCAATACAGTCCTGGAGGTAGATGGTTGATTGGATATCAGTTCGGATGAAATCCAATAACTGGAAATTATCGAGGAGAATTATGTTTTCAGAGCGCACCACTAATTGCTTCATAGACTACTCGCCGTTTACATTCTAATTAAATCGTTTTATTAGGAAGAGAAGAACTGAACTTCAAATACACCTTGTCTCCCTACATCAGCATTCAGCCCCTTGAACCACGCGCGCTCTTCTTGACTCTTGAGTAAATCTTGCAAGTTGTGTCTCCACACATAAGCACAAGATACACATTTACACTGTCTGCTGTTCCCCTCTAAATTAGAAGCATGCCTATACTCCTTTATGTTCCGACTCTTTTATAGCATTCTCCATTGTGAGGAAGGCAGAGGCGGAAGGGTACACAAGTCACCCCTCCCTCCCCCCCCCCCCCCAACCACCACCGGGGCAGTCCGTTAACATAACCAATGTTCTAACTTTGTAATATAATCTAACAAAGAAAATTATATGCGGCCAAGCGAACTAACATGTTCAAAAGCTAATATGGTGGCCTTTACCCCCCCCCCCCCCCTTCCACCCGCAAACGCCATCACATTGAAAATTATAGCTGATTATGTTTATGGATTGCAACAACCACGAACGAACCATCGTTCTGCATTCAAATTTTCGTCCAAGTCATATTTTTTACTTTTTAGGCAGGCGAAAATCCTTACTATTTTGTTGTTTGTTTTGTTCTCCGTAAATTCAGACCCACAATTATTTTCGGTAGACGTCTCCTCCTCCTCCTCCTCCTTTTCTCCCCCCCCCCCCCCCAAAAAAAAAAAAACTAGTCACTTCATTGCAAAATGATTGCAACATATATGCAGTGATTTGAGTGGAAGCAAAATGTGCGCGTACACCCGGCAAATCGAAGGGATGGTTTTACAGGAATAATAGAAGATTGATTAATGGGGCTTAACGTCTCGGAATAATAGAATATGATGGCAGTTGATCAGAACAATGCATACTGAAGTGCAATAAGACATGTTATATTCAGGTGGTAAATGAAGTAGTAATCAAAGAAACGTGCACGTGGTTACACCATGGAGTATGGACGTACCGAGACGCTCGTCCGGCGTTACGTCCAGCGAAACGATCGCCGGCGGGATACCGGGATGCGGGGATTGATCTCCAGTCCCGTCGACTCGAGAGCTGCCGAGCTATTCCGAAGCGTGGTCGGCTCGCTGGCCCGCCACAGCACACAGCAGCCGGCCGCAGGCAGTCCTCGGACAACAGTGCGGCGATGAGTTGACTCATTCGCGCCTGCCACCACACGTGTCAACAACACTGAACGCACGTGAGTACAAGACGGTTATTGTCAGGCGCATGCGTGCGTGTACCGTGTGCATGTGGACGTCGTCGCGATACCGGCTTGCGTCGTGCGTCCACACGCAGGCATGCACGCGTCATTGCGGTCCGTGGAAATGGTTTTATTTTTGCGTGTCTGTGTTTGTATTCATCCCCGGACGTATTTACCTGTGAAAAGTTTAAATTCGATCCGGGGTTGTTTAAGACAACGGCGTTATTTGAAGATGTTTTTAAAACTAAGATTGAAACAGACAAGTATATATATATATCATAAAATGATAGGAACACAATCAGTCAGGCCGCCTCATATTAGTCGCATTGCATATTATGTTGATAATAACTCCATATTGGGTTAATCTCTTTTTGATCAGCATGATCGGACATTTGGATCTTGATATATGGAATTTTAATACATTATTTTTTTTTAATAAAAATACATTGTTTCTTCCTTTTCAACAATAACAATACGGAAAATATATGAATTACGGTGCTTTGTCAAATTTATACTAATTAATGTGTTTATCCTTGATTCCATTTTGGAATTAATTTTTCTGGTTTGAAATCAATAAATACACCCATGCTCATTTTGTGAAATAATATCTTGGAACTTTATCAAAATATTAACGAAAATCACTAATACCGCTGATCTGTTATCTTAACGATTGCGATGAGGTTTCTTCAAAGCTCTTCGTTTCCGCGTCGTGGTTACAAGTTTATAAAATACGTCGAAGAATTTAGATTAAAAACCAGTCTTTTGTAGGCTGCATATCAACGTGCTTAGCTATATACACAGTTTTTTTTTTGTGAGGGTGGGGTATATTTTCATACTCGGCAAAGTTAATTAAATTCCGCAGGGCCTCGTGGGAATAATTAAAATGTTCTTATCGACGGGCCGTCCGTCCTTGACGGTATTTGCACCAACGTATTTGACTGCAAGAGTGCGTTATCACATTCAGCGACATCATCACACGCGGCCGGTTCAGCGCAAACACAGTTCAAAAACACGAACGATGAGTCTTTTTTTTGTTTAACTTTTGACGATGTAGATCGACTGGCAGGTATAATGACCAAGAGTACCAAACACAAAATGTTATTTTAAAATTTTGCATAATGAAGTTCGAAAATGTATGTAAATTCACTGGATTTGTCGTTCGAGGATAGTTTAAAACAGTGCTTCTCAAACTTTTTGTGTCCGTGGACCACTTGATGGATGTCAACGTACACGCGGACCATGCCTATCTATGATACACAATTACACAGTCATATCCAGTGGCGTAGCGCAGAAGTCGGGGGCCCCCCCGCGACATTGGCCATTGGACATGGTAGGATCAAGCACGGGGGGTATGGGGGGCGGAGCCCATGAAAAGCGCCGCAGGTGAAAAATTTTGAAAGCACGTTTTTAGAGTGCATTTAGTGCGTTTTAGGAAAAAGTGGTGGGCTGAATGTAATACCGAAACAATGTAGTATGTGTGCGTCAATTTGTTTTGTCGTCATGTCGAGTTACAATTCACAGCATACATGGCAACATGTTAACGTTTGACCTTATTTTCAACCCCCCCCCCCCCCATATCCACCACTTCCACGTGACGTAATAATAATGTATACATTTATCTACTAAAGCCATAATAACATATTATTATATCATCAACAACAACAATTATGATAAATTTTAAGTATTGATAAATCAAATAACCTACGTTTTGATCCTCCAACTGCAATTCTGGAACGTTTCCTAGCCGTTTAGGCTTTTAGTGTATTATAGTCTGGCAAATCGAGCTTTTCGGCGTGCGTTAGCATCCGCGAACTCGTCGAACAATGTATCTATGTTTAACTTTCATGTTCTTTCACCCTCGATACTGAGCAATGCCAAACCACTGAGTCGATTCTCACTCATTGAGCTTCGAAAATAGTTTTTAATTAATTTTAATGTAGAAAAAGATCTTTCGGCACCCGCTGCAGTCACGGGCACTTTTATTAGTTCTACCACTCATTGTAAATAATATATATCTTAACAAATATCATAGTAACAGAATAATAAAATAGAAACACTAACATAACACTTCGTGACTCCACACAGAAGAGAACATTCAACACATATTCACAAAACTACTACGATTTCACTCAATTCACAATAAGAATGTAAACTTTGCGCACTGTTATCAACACATCCGATCCAGCACCATATTTGACACCACTTTATTAATCGTATCACCTACAGTCTCACTTCCACGCTGAGATATGCCTCTATCAGTGAGGGAGTCCGAGAGAAAACTGACCTCTGAAATAATTTTGTGTAAATATGGAAACTAGCTACAAAACAAAGTTTATTGTTGGTGGGGGTAAGGGTAAAATTTAAGGTTCATTGGCATTGTCGGTGACATCAGACTGTTAGTTTTACCACACAAGTGCATTTCGCTAACCCATACATCCGGTATAAAATCGTGAACGATCCCAAAAATTTAGAATTTGAGAGCAAGACTGGCCCCGTCCCGTCCTCGAATGTTTACACTTTACAGTCATTGCTGTCATATTTATTGCATCGTGTAATTTAGGGAGCACACCGCCCGTAGTGGTTAAAGACAGACCATTCAACATGTTGGAACTAAATATTAATTTTATTCGTAAGCAGGTATTTCGCATACAAACCAACACAGACCAAATGCCAAATGGCAACCCACTACCGATCCCCTCACAATCACCCTTTTAGCTGCAGCCATCCGTTTATGACTTAGCTCGCTATAGCGTCTAAATATTTCGCTGTCAAAAAAGGAATTGTTGGTTGTCTAGAGAATTCAATGGTGTCTTGTCTTCTTTATAATGAATATGATATTCAAATTGACAGTTGTGTGAATATTCTTGAGACCTGTGACTGATTTCTGGCTGATACAACATTTTCCGTATTTTTTTTTTTATTTTTTTTGGGGGGAGGGGAGGGCGTGAATTTTGTAATTTTATTTAAAATACATTTTAATTGATCTGTTGTTTTATTTGAAATTTTCATAATATACGATCTATATCATCGGGGGCCCCCACTTCGCGGGGGCCCCCCCGCCTTGCGGGGTTTGCGGGGCCTTCCGCTACGCCACTGGTCATATCGCAACAAACATTCGAATACGAGTTATATGTATAGCTAACAAATAAGAGAACATTTATCACTCAGCTGTCATTGAATTTTTATCGTGTTAGATATTAAAAAATGAGCAAATGGGTTACGTTTGGTAGTTAATTAGGTAACATCAAAAAAACCTGCTGACCTGCTCGCGGACCACCTAGCGGACCCTTGCGGACCACTGGTGGTCCGCGGACCACACTTTGAGAAACACTGGTTTAAGTGGTAATTTCAAGGCCAAGCGTATGCGTCAGTAAAATGTCACCTGTAAAATGGCACCTGCTATACATGCTACCTATTTCAGTGTATAAACTGTAGTTTATATACACTGAAATAGATGGTCGCTTGTTAGCCAATACTTGCAGCGATTCGCTTCGCTCTGTGTTGACATTTTTATAAGCGGATGCAAGAGTAAGGAAGTTTTCCGCTGAGCCTCTTTTCAACTTTTCTATATGCATGTTTATATACATTTTCTTTAAAAAGCACCTTAATTTATATTTTTCTTAAGCTCGTGACGTCATAGTTTGAGAAGCCCTGTCGTAAAAAGGCATACCAACCAATCGAAGTAAGGTGAAGTTTCGGAATACTACTACGTATACTACCCTCAGTGATTTACTGGTTCATGCACAGCCACCTGTAATTGTGTTACTTTTGATTTTTGAAATAGAGAATCCTCCTCTCTAAAATTCTGAGAAGAGACGTTCTCTCCACACGGTCTAATTCAACGGTATTCAACTCGAGATTGCCCGATAGCTCCATTGTTATTGTCCACTGTATTGACTGCACCAACCGTGAATGGAATGCGACCCCACCACGTCTGACAACATGCGGACGATATTATCACTACAATACCTGAGGCAGGAGAACGGGATGCAACTAGAATTAGGTTGGTATAGTTGTCACACGCGTCACTTCACTATTACATAATCCGTGACGCCAACACCTTGCAAGTTAACGCGACGCGACTATAGTCAAATTACATTTAAGAAGCAAAGTGAATTTAGAACTACAGGTCGCTCAAAGATGGAAATTATCGTCATTTGGTCCAGGTATGTATTTTTAGTCTCAATAGTAGAACCTACTCTTGAGACTAAAAATTCTTTTCTAGACTAAATGACAATAATTTCCATCTTTGAGCGACCTGTAGTTCTAAATTCACTTTGCTTCTTAAATATAATTTGACTTTATACAGCTATAGCTACACAACATCATTCTGAACCACAGACGGTAGCGTTGCTACTAGTGACCGTGAGATGTTTCGAGCTGTATCAATGGGGGTGCGAAGCGATTAGGACGTCCTCGACGAAGATTACCGCTGAGCCTCCGATAAGGGAGGCAGGCAGACCAACATCCCGGCAAATTGCTGCCAACATGATAAATTACGAAGATGTAATTGCGAGACGGTGGAGATATGATAAACTGGCATGTACACGAGAGTCTGGGCAAACGAACGGCCCAAGGCAGCGATCATAGTGATAGACCTTGTGTATCTGTCAGTTATTTATTGGAGGATTATTTAATTCTGTGGCAACAATGATCTGCTCTGCTCCCTTCCTAACCTTGGCCAACGAAAGATACGATGGAGTCTAACCGAGATGCGTGAATGATGATTAAAGTGCTAAAGGATACCGAGTGTTCATTTGTTTTTCCATCAACAGTGGATTAGATTGTACTGTTTCTTTTCTGGTGGTGAGCTAGATTTCGTATGACTTGTATACGGTTGATTGAACACCATCGTCGGGGTTATTCTTCGCGAATGTTGCACGGCTTAGTTTAAATGAAAAGGCACCTTCTTAATTAATCCGGCAAGACGCATAAGTTCCTCAACCGCACGAGATGTGAGTGCTGTGCGAATAGCGGGGTGTAATAAAATAAGATATAAAATGGGCCGTGGTAGACTCGCACCCGTTCCGTTTCGTTCGTGCGTCGCGGACGGCGACAATAATTGGATGTGTAGCCTACGCCTGCTGGCTGGCTATCACTTTCAGACGGGACACCTGTCAAAGTCGAGTAACTTTTAAACGTGGCAAAATGGACGTTGCAAATTTTGTTTTAGATAGATTATTAATATAAATAAATAATAGGTTTAGTAACACCCGTAAATCTTTTATGAGAATATTTCAGTTTATTCAGTAGGTATCGTGTGTGACTCTGCGTTTACTATGAATAATGTTTCATTTCGTTGGTTTTACTTCAGATGAGATATTTTCCACGTGTGTTGTACAATAATTGTGCACATTTTTGTGTGCGTACTTGCCTAATGTACGTGTCTTTGAATGCAAGCGTTGGTATATCTGGAGAAAAATTAACCTCGTGTGGAAATAAAGGGGAAAAACTCAAAATTGCTTGACATGTGGAGGTAAAAAGCAATCACCAACAAACTGTGGCGTTTGCCCTTCCAAGTATAGCTAATAATGACCGCTTCATGTAAATTCTTTCATTTTCTGTTTGCATTGTGGCCAGAACAATAAATATTATTTGACTAGTACAACGACGTAGCAAGATCAAATAAAACAAAAAGACGAACAACCTACAGTCAAAATAGAAAACCTTCCAAAATGCGCGTAAATTTTCGGGGGCTCCTCTCCCTTCCTCAGACGCAAGGTTACTCCGTCTCTCTGATCTGATGGCATTCCGGCTCCGCAAGCCCGTAGCGCGCCCAGCTCGCCCTAGCGTGTCACACGTGCTACGCCATCAGAGACGGCAGTGCCTACGCGTCTGAGGAAGGAAGCGGAGTTCTCGAAAATGTACGCACTTTGGTGAGTGCTTTTGTATTTATGATTACCTTGGTAATTGTTCGTGTGCTTGTTTTATTTAATTCTTCTTCTTCTCTCGTTGGTTCCACCAGTTATGTTCTTAAGATTCTGTCACTTTTGTTTTTATCTAGTTGTTCCATCTTTCTGTCATTGTCATCTAATACAATGTGAGCATTATTCACGTGTACGAAAAAAAAGTGGTAATAAAAACAAAAATCCTTCCCGGGATAGGATTACAACACACTCACAACCAGCTACCTGGATTGTATGAAGGGAAATCGTGTCCCATCTAGTGAACAACATTAAAAACAGCTGCTCGATGACATATTTTCGGCGAGTGACATCGGCTAATAATTTTCGTCGAGCAGCAATAATTGTGCGGCTATACGGGCCCATTGTGTGTCCAGCGAGATGGATGTGTTGTGTTGCCAACAGCGAGCCGTGTGACTGTTCTATACGCCACCCCCCACCCCCCACCCCCGGCACTCACGATATACGAGGCGCTGTAAATACCTCGTGAGTCGTGCACTGTGCGGCTCCATGTACAGTGGATTACCTCTGAATATCTCACCCGACCCGACCGCGGTGGATGGCAGCTATCTATCCAGCTGCAGTACGAGCCGAACACGCTACGTTGGCTCGAACCTCATCTCAAATCCACTCGAGGTAATTTCTCAAAATCTCATGCTTACGAAACAGTCGAACCCAATATTCAATTTAATTTTCTACATCTGTAGTTCCTACAATCTACTTGAAGGGATGATTTATAACCTTGAGGAGGATACCTGGACATTCCAAACACAGCCGGCGTGACTAATGAGGCTTGTGCACTCTACGAAGCGGACGAATATGCGAAAGAACGCCAAGAATCTATTGATTTTCGTTCAAACAGCGTGCATGAAACGGATAAGGTGACTAGTTACGTTGGGGATGGTATAGCAGGCAATAGTCTCATCCGGAATGTCGCAGGCTCGATTCCCAGTCTCTCCGAAGTGTTCATACATCAAATAAGACGAGTTCTGGGATTGAGTCTTCCATTACCGTAGAAGTCCCGGTACCAAGTACAAAATAAAAACATAACGTGCAGTAATTCACTTTAAGCACTGCGCAGCCCTTCATTTATTTGTATTTACCACTCGAGTGTGCATGCATGTATGCTTATGCTCCGTTATACAGACATAGTGGAATGGATGAAATGAACATTAGCATTAGCGTGGTACAAAATGCTTGCGTTCGTAATGGCGGCTCGCCTAGGCTTCAGCTTCACTGGTTGGAGAGATAGATCGTTGGACACAGTACTGTGTATGAACATGTCCGGCCGGCCATTACATCACATATGGTGCCATGCCGTGTCGAACGAGGTGGCGTATTTTAGCCTTTTAGGCATAGTGCGCGCCGCACGCCCCGACAAATACAGTCGTTACCGTATTTTCCTGTACCAGTCACTGCCCAGTATACTAGCTTGGGTACAATGCCATTCATAAATTGCTGTGCTTTCTTATTGCCCACGTTTTTTAAATCTCCTTTGTTATGTTTGTGTGCAGGAATTTGTCATATTTTCTGTCAGTGATTGTTGAGTATTCAGTATCCGAACTTGAGATTAATTTTTAATGTTTGTTAAATTTGTTAAACAAGAATCTCTTCATATACCCTCTCTGAATCTGATATGTACCAGTTCGCACTCTGTGGATTATAATCTACTTTCCGAAATGCACGTAAACAATTTTACGTAGGCCTACCTATAATCAGTAAATGCCAAATGGGAAACGCTCGTTTTCTCAAACAACTGACTAAGGTTGGAGTTCATAGTCGGCCCCTACACCTAGGGGCGCCCATTGTTACCAAGGTAACAATTGTTTGCATGTTATTTCCCATAAACAAATCAAATCCATAGCAACAATGGGTGCCCCTAGGTGTAGGGGCCGACTATGAATTCCAGCCTAAGAGTTATGAGATGAGCTGTATCTAAAAAAGTCAATGGGATAGGAGCGACTTGAAATCTAGCAATACTAAAGATTACTAAATCTTTGGCAATTCTTTGGATCAAGGCATCAGATACCAACAAATGTAATTTTGCCAAACAAATTGACTGATTTTTCAATACAAGCTAGGCTGCAACTGTAGAAAAAAACTATATACTAAGTAGGAAATGCTAAAATGCTAAACATAATAGAATTTGAATAGCATGGGCCTAAAAAATCGGTCCCGGAATGACGAAAGCTCTCATCACTGGCCGTCCCATGACACCGTCAGTACGCACGATTGCAGGCGAAGATTGCTTCCATAATTCGGTAGATAGCAAATTATTATTTTATTATTATCAACAGAAAAATTACAAAACACATTGTGTAAGTTTAAGACCTGCGAAGATTACACAAGACAACATGAACGGAAATTGCCAGAGCACAACTATACTGATTGATTGCCTTACACAATTTAGAGAACCTCAAGCTATAATTCATTTATAGAAGGATATTAATGTAAACATGGTGACAGTATTCGGATAAAGTGATGAAAAACAAAGGTTATTTTATAATTGTCCTGAATCAACCTTATAGAGGCTCGTCGACAAGATGATCATCATATAGACAAGACCAACCAGCGAGCCCCAATTTCAAATACCGATCACATCGGTGAGGTTCCTTCGAGACAAGTATACATTACATGTAATTATAGTGAGTACAATGTATGAACAAAAATCAAAACAATAAAACTACCTCTGCGTGGTTGGTCTACAATCTACATAAACATGAAAATGAAACTATAGGTGCAAAGTTCCAAACACTTCTGCAATTGTTATGTGTCGGTTATTTTCTTCTGACTGTCAGTTCACTGTACAACCCTCCACGTACTATACGTTTTATGTGTCAGTCTGTCTGCTCTGTCTGATAAATAACAATGTTTTTGTTTCTATTTTCATTTTCTCTACTCTAAACTAGTGAATTAATGCCGAAGCTTGTCCTCAGAACCGCAATGCTGACGTCGGCGATTTCATCAGCAAAGATATGCTATTCTATAAGGGTAGCATCTGGAAACTTGTTTTGAGTTAAAACTGAGGTAAAACAGAGTCTTTTGCAGTGGGATACAGTTTTCGAAACTCAATATTAGGAATAAATTATGCGTGGGTATCTTTCTAGGTTTACCGATTTGTTGACTGATTGGATGACACTCATGGCGTTTTACTTATGACGTCACTGGTAAGTCTAATTATATTGTTGTGTATTGTTGTTCTAATTGTTAGAGGCGTACTCGGTGCAGTCCAGAGCAGCCATTGAAAAACGCCATTGGTTTACACGAAACGATTTATATAAATTTGTCAAATAAGAGCGGCTTCAAAATTTCAAAAAATGATTATACGGAATTACATTTTAATATTGCATCTGTGTGAGGATAAATGTGAGGCTAGTGTCAGTGCGATCAGTCAGTGCTGATAAATAACAATGTTTTTGTTTCTACTTTCATTTTCTCTAGTCTAAACTAGTGAATTAATGCCAAAGCTTGTCCTCAGAACCGCAATGCTGCCGTCGGCGATTTCATCAGCAAAGATATGCTATTCTAAGAGTAGCATCTAGAAACTTGCTTTGAGTCAAAACTGAGGTAAAACAAAGTCTTTTGCAGTGGGGTACAGTTTTCGAAACTCAATATTAGGAATAAATTATGCGTGGGTATCTTTCTAGGTTTACCGATTTGTTGACTGATTGGATGACACTTATGGCGTTTTACTTATGACGTCACTGGCACGTCTAATTATATTGTTGTGTATTGTTGTTCTAATTGTTAGAGGCGTACTCGGTGCAGTCCAGAGCAGCCATTGAAAACCGCCATTAGTTTACACAAAACGATTGATTGATATTTATTTTACTTATATTGATATTGATATTTATTTGACGATTTCAAATATGAGCGGCTTCAAAATTTCCAAAAATGATTATATGGAATTACATTTTAATATTGCATCAGTGTGAGTGAGTATAAATGTGAGGCTAGTCAGTGCGGCAGTAAATTGAACACGCTGCTAATATTGTTTCCATCTATCATACATGCAGTACACGATCTCTTGGCTCGGAGACAATGTTTAATATTAGTCGGTGGCAATGACATCACAGCAGCCAGTTTATAGGCACTGTATTCGCGTGTGCCCGTACATATCTAGTTACATAGAAAATATATTCCATGGGATTTGTGTTTCGCTGTGTTCATTAATACACAATGACGTACTACTCAGTGCACGTGTACTATAATGGATTTATATCAAATCGATTAATAATTTCGAATCGATATAGTCGAAAATAATATATACAGATTGATAATCGATTAATTGGCATTTCTATATGAAATATGAGCAGATATAAGGTTTTTTTCAGTGAAGTTACTCTCTGAAATTACTCTAACCGTTCTGTTAATCGTGCTCACTTGTTGATTGATTGAAACTATATATTTCGCCATATTTGTTGTCAGAAGCTGGTTAAAAGGCAATCAGTTCAAAGATAACTGATATATAATCGAAACCTACCGTTTGCTATCGATTATAATCAATTATCCTGGCAAACGCTTCGATATTGAACGCGATAATTAATTTAATTTAAAATTAATATAATAATACTAATACTAAATAATAATAATAATAATAATAATAATAATAAAAATAATAATAATAATCATAATAATCATAATCATAATATAATAAATTTAAAATTAATTAAATTAATTGCCGCGTTCAATATCGAAGCGTTTGCCAGAACATTTGATTATAATCGATACTTTTTGGCATCCCTAGTAATTAGTAACAAACAACAAATTGTTGTTGTAACTTGTAAGTATTAGCATCAGCGTTCTTCTTAAAACTGTGCTGCATGCCTGCTCGCAATCGCCTCGTCAGTAAAATTGTCTCGGAGCCGCCGCTGCACTGGAAAGTATACACACTTGTTGGCTGACGATGATTTAACCAAGGAAATAGATTAGCTTGATGGGGGTCGTTACGAATTACGTGAGGTGAGGAAGAGAAAAGAGGACGAAATGAAGAGAATAAATTACCATGAAGACACCTCAAAACGAAACCTCGTCGCGTCACTCAAGTACTTCTTTTGTCTACATAGCATGGCGAGAGCTTCAAGCTGCACGAGTGTGCATGAAGCGAACCACGATTGTTGACTGGAGAGATTGACGTCTAATTTACTGGTCCTATACCGGACGAAACTGTGCATTTCCCACCTTCTGGTTCCAATATTGATAGGGGGGAGGGGGGGGGGGGGTCGTTATTGACATTACATGAATCAATGTACAGCGTGCGCTGATTAAAAATAAGAAGGTTTGGACAAATGTTTTGATTGATTATTCGATAGCACGTATGGCGTTAGGTTACTTCACCTTTCTATACAAACATACTTAATTCTTATGCAACTATTACGTAAGTGTTATAAAAGTATGTTCGCAGTATGGACTAGGAACAAAATTCTCCAACGCCAACGGCAAATCGGCATTTAAATGTCACCTTTCCTGAGGTATCCAGTAGCAAAACAACGCGAGAATTATAGGTTTTTATCGCATGTCTATGAACTGGCCGGCATTCAATACCAAAATTTTGGAATGATACAAACAAAAATCTATACGGGTGCAAAATTGATTGTGTTTGAATACAGTTAAAGAAAACGTCAATCGAATTGGCTGTATGATATGATTCAAACGTAATACACTTTTAATAACTTTTTGAGAACATCTGTAGATTTAGATAACATCTAAAACAAACATATTTGTATTGAATGTCATTTTAAAGATACGAACACAATCTCATGCTTAAATAAATAAAATAAAGAAATAAATTCACATTTAGAGTCTACCCACTCAGTAACAAGACTGATTTCCTGTGGGGGACTTTAATTTAAAGTGACTAAAACTAAACCACGCTGTATGCTCCCAACACCATCGACGAGTGAGCTCCCCAATCAAAGATCTGTATTTCAAATATGAAACAATATGAATCAGTGATTGGACAGTGCGACATGCTTAAATAAATGCGAACACCTGCGGAAAAACGCCAGAATCAACAAGGCCGATTCAGAACAACTTTGAATTGATTGAGTGCTTCGTTGCTCGGACGGCTCCAAAGTCACCGTTTACTTATTCCTAAGACAAGAAGTGATGGAATTGAATCCATATTAGAAGTTAAAAAACTTCTGCCTGAAGAGGGATGTGAACCCGGGACCTTCTGCATTGTAAGCAGGGACGCTAACCACTGGACCAACGAGCCAAGCTGTTGTTTGTGCCTAGCTCGGTTCCTGTAACGGTAACATCTCCTGCCGAGCGCATCGAGTATCAGTGTTGGCGTTACATGAGGAGATACCCGAGGGAGGGGGTTGTAACTGAATGGACGCCACCCTGTGACGTCAACTATTTCAATATAAATCAGGACGATCGCACGAACGCGTTCACGTTAATCGTGCATTAAACATGTGCGATACGTACTCGCTATATAAAACTCTGGCTCTCGCTCTGGATTTCATTAGCGTCGTCCCTCAGCATTGAATGCAATCAACTGCCGCTGCACAATTCAGGGACGCCCGTCGGTTCGGTTCGGTTCCAGCCATAGGGGGACAACAATGAGCGCCTGCACCGTAATCAATAGCGTGCGCATCCCATTCCTCCTGCACAACTCAATCATCGTCATTCATTCACAACTGAACACGATATTATATTATGCAAGCGTGCATTTCAATATACGATTTCATTACTAAAGCAAAAATAGTAGTAAATGATGGCGTTTGTGGGATTGCTGCACCGTGAATTCGAAATGCAAACGTTCCAGTTTCAGTTGCATCCGCCATCGAATTAAATAAATGACATTTCAATCTTCACGGAAGCAAAATGTTATTAGAAATACAATGATTTAATAAAGCTATATGATTGTGTGGGGTATATTGCATAAAATAGCAAAAGTCAAATTGGGTTGTATCAACTCCCGGAATCACAAACATAGTGTGAAAAGGCTTATTTATTTTCATGTGGTGTAATTCACCTGTATTGATATTACGAAGTTATCTGTGTTAAGTATCTGGTTAATGTATCTGTGACAGTTTCTGATGTACGTATTTCTTCATCCACTGGTACAAAACAAGTATATATTCCGGCGCATGTAAAAACCAAAACACCAACCATACTACTATGGATTATTTCTTTTTACAAATTTTGTAGCATCGAAAAAACGTGATAAAAACTGCAACCTTCACACTTAGTTTCTGCTTCCAGAAGTAGTTATACAAAACAATTTGACTTGACAACGCAATATTGAGATCAATCTGCTCCTAAAATATGTTTTGGGCATTTGGTTTGTTTGGGCTATTGTTCATTTTTTATGGGCATGCAAGAAAATTAAACTTGCTCCGCAGTCGCCTGACTCTTTCCATTCTTGTATTCGTAAGCCTAGTTTCGAATCGCGAACTCCAAAACCGGCCATCTTCGTTATTTTGTTGATACCTCGGACAGGCCCGCCATAGTCATCCCCGCACATATAGAATCATTTGCCTGGCTCGTGGGAACCGGAGCCAAGGAAGATAAGTGATATAATATTTGTGTAGCTCCAACCAGGCAGCCGTGGAGCAGCAGGAGTGCCCGACCTCTGAAAGTAGAACGCTCGCAGCAACTCCCACTGCACAGGCGGCCGGATGAATGAAATATTGTTCCTATACGTAGGCCTACACGTAACGCACTGATGGGTTTCATTCAACAGTTCGGATAAAGTTGAAACAGAACCGGCGAGTGAGACTGCAGGGAATTGATTTGATTGATAACACCCAAGTTTTTTTGTACATAAATTCTTTTGCTCGGCATCTCCTAAACTCAAATTTGGGTCAAGTTAAAACGATTTGCCGGTATGTGTGGGTGTCTTTAGAAACCGATGTCATTCCGATGTCGAAAGTGGTTAAGTTATACAACTACTAATGTGCGTGCGGAAAGTGCCAACACCCGTGTATATGGGAGCTACCGGTCGAGTGGTGCGGTGTCTTGTCGCTCAAGTGGCGCCATCCATCATTCACTTTCTTTTGTTTCATGAATTTCAAGAGTGAGCGTAGGGTGACCCGGCCCAGCTCTCGAGTCGAACTCGAAGTCGAAGCGCAATGATTGAGCGAGGCGAGGGCGGAAAAACAGGACGCAATGTTTCTGCAAGATTAGACGGTTGGCTAATGAATATTCGTTGCTCTCCGATGTGGAACTCGTTGTAATACGCGTCGTGGTTCCCGGTTTAGCCGCGCGGCGCTCGGCAGCGCTGGCTACCACGGCGTCGGCGTCGGTCGTCCCGTCGCCAAACAAACGGCCCAGACACACACAACTATTTTCAGCTTAACTCGTTAAAAAATCTCGGCCTGATCCACACACTGATAAGCTTCTTCATCAATCTTGGATTTCCTATAAATTGTTCTGGCTTTCACTTCGGAGCGGAAGCGCTAAACGTTTGATCTATTTTAGAAAGAGTATCGTGAAATTGATGTCTGTCTTCGGTAGCTATGACAATGCGAGCCGTATTTTCTTGGCCCCCGTCCAGAGAGGAGTCTAGCTTCGTTTAATCCAATGGTTATCAAACTTTTCGGGGTTGGACCTACCACAAGATAATAACAATTGCGCGGCGGCAAAACAACTACAATACGCTAATCCACAAACATAAACAACCCATGTATTGGTTTTGGAATTAACAACATTGTGTGACAAGATGAAATAATAATAAATAATAACATAATAACTAAGAAAACGCTCTGTATGACGCGTTGATAAGCGAACGCGTCCATATCTACGAACTTTGTGGCGAAAATAAAGCTAATAAAAACAACAATTAACAACAATTCAACTAATACATTCAGGCTCGAGCTGTGGCTTGTCACAACGCTTGTGTTTTAAACCGAACCATCAACAATTAAAATGTTCACGCAACCAACATTTTATTAAAAATGTGCAGTCCGAGTCTGTTAATACCCACAAGCAAAGCAACCGTTTTTAGATGGAGACTTCTTCTGGAATTTTGAGCACATTTTGTTGAAATGCATTAAAGTATAACTTAAACTATACAATATTTAATATGTTAACATATTTTGAGTAAACCTACGATGTGGTTGTTCTCAACACAAAACGGCGGTGCTACCAAAATGGCGGTCCAAGTAAACAGCTACTGTAAACACTCGGAGTCTCGCTAGTTCGCCTTCGTCGAGGCAATAAACTTGCAGCCCTATGAATAATAAAGAGAACGCATCTATAACACGCTGGGGATCTGCGTTTCAAATAAAACTATACCAATAGCCTACACTCTGGTTGCCACCCAGTTCAGTGTATATGTTAAATAATATATATTACGTTACGTGTATTCGTTTTCTTCCACCACTTTCCGGTCTACAACCGAAATCCTAACATAAATCAACAAAATTACTTTGCGAATAAAAGAGATCCTAAAATATTTGCCGTGTATCAAATATTTTACAGCAGAAAGCGTTTCGCGTGTATTCATTTATTCTTTACCTACCTACTTACCTCTAGTTTGGCAACAACATAAATCAACAATGAGCTTTGCGAATACATGGGGAAACACTTACCACTAAATGAATAAGTGGATGTTGAACATCGACATAAACCAATAACAATAAATAACCTTATACTTGTTATTCATGTAAACATTAATGCGAATAATTGCCTAAAAGCCGGGTATATCTCACGTATGCAGGCCATAATTATAACGGGGAGGGGAAGGGGAGGGGGGGGGGGGGGGGGCAGGAAGGTCAACATTACAACCCCCCACTCAAGGACGAACATTGGTCAAAACTCGAAACTGACAAAACTAAACATTCTTTCCAAGTGTCGCCCGAGCCCGACGCAAACGAAGTGAGTTACCGTTGAAAACTAATTCTACTGCGGGGCGAAACAGGGAAATACTTCTGCAAGCAGGGAGAGAGACACAATGTCATGAAATTGCACTATTACTCTTTCGAATGTCTAGTGCGGAAATAGTCCCCACGTCTATACTTGCAACGCGACCGTACGTTTTTATTGAATAAAGTATGCATTTTGTCACAGTTCATTCAATTTATTCAGTATTTTTCAGGTTAATCATTTGTTTAAGTTATTTTAGGGAATGTTTAAAAAAGAGTTAATAACAAAAAGTCGAATACTGAAAATTGATAAATAATATTTAAAGGGGGGGGGGGGGGGGGGGGCACTTGCATGATCCTTCTTCGAGAGTGGCCGACGAGGCTATCATCATTTTGAATTTTAAAATCAAAATATTGAAATTAACTACATAATAACCTTGAGAGGATACTGTAAATCAATTACCAAACTCCATAACTTGTCTTTTGTGGGTAGTCAATAATACACGCATGTATATATTCACAAAACGATCTCTAAATACATTTTTTAAAAAGTCTCTCACAATGATTAATGAATGTTTGCGAGCCCCCCGAATTGCTTTTCCCTTCTTATCGGTCGTGAAGATCAGCACAACAACAACAACAACATAAGTGTTTCTATCTTACAAGAATGTAGGGAAAATTCTTACGTCTGTGTTTGGTTTTAGGTAACCGTCGTCCCGGCGGTAAACGTGGGCGGTAAGATGCCGCGCGACACGGCCGTGGTGCACGTGGCCAACGGTAGACCCCAGCACTTGAAACAGGTGAGTAATACTGACACCCTTCGCCATAGGTGCATCATTAAAAAATTTGTTTTTATTTACAAGCCACTTTTACTTAAAAAAAAAAAAAAAAAAAAAAATGGGGGGGGGGGGGGGGGGTACATTATAAAATTTATTATCTGGTTTATCGCTATGACGACTCCAAAGACAAAGATTCATGACAAGGAAGTCACAATAACATAATGATAAATGACGATATTTAAAACCAAACGCCGTCAGTCAATATGCTTCTCCAAGTAGTCGTGTTTCTCCGCCGATTTTTGTATTATTCATTGCCTATTCCTAAAAATTATTTACTTTGCGGTTTCTCGTCATTTCATAAAACACAACTCATGATACCAGGAGAACAGTTCAAAGCTAATTAATTGCTAATCAATTTTTAACCGGTGATTAGCATAATCAGCGCTATTACAAATCAACTAACAATGTAATTACCACTAAAACAAATATTAAAAATTACCGTTTCTAGTTCAAGGTATACGATACAAATGTAAAAACAAAGCACAACTTAGTTTTAATTTATTGAATTCCTTAGCCTAAAAGTTTGATAAATAGGAAATAAAATAGTGTATGTAAGTATGTAACATTTCTCACTATTATATATATGTATGATGTATTGTATACCTCAGTCCTCAAGTCAGGGGCGGGGACAACACACAGTTTACTCCTTGATTATGTGGGAAGCTATATTTCAAGTGACCCTACTTTAACTAACTTAACTAAGGTGCTTGAAATTAGCTGCGGTAAGCACCACACAAGAACATTATATCATCGAGCTTGTTATTATACTCACTCACACCAGGACACTTTATGGGTTGCGTCGCGTTTCTGTCAGTCTAACTAACGAGTATTGTCATTTCTTCTCTAATAGCGTGTAGATAAAATAGCAAACCCATATAAGAGACCAGTCTGCGAAATAAACCGAGTACCATAAAAAATCGTTTAGTCTTTGTGAATAATACACGTAGATTGAAAGAGATTAAGTCCCCAATGCCAAATAAGCGCCAGCTTTGCTTTCTCTTGTCCGTGTTTTATACCATGTTGACTATAGTTTCACCGTTTTAGTGTCATTAAACAAACAAGAGATCCAAACACACCGCTCGCGGACGAGGCCTCTCCCACGCACTGGGGTTGGCGATTGACATACTAGCGCGGCCATCGCAGAAAGCGAAACAAATCGACATCCAACTTACACAACACTCAAGCTGCACTCTTTTCAATCCTATATGCCGATACGATTTTTGAAGTTCAACCCAACTTCAAGGTTGGTGTATGAAGCGATAGCAACGGTAATATACAAGTTTGCTCCAACTGGGGATCGAACCTAGATCATCTGGCTCTCTCTACGTTCCGGTGCTTTTGCTAATGAAGCTAACCGGGGCATTGACGTGGTAATAAACCTTTATTAATACAATTTGAAATATATCCACTTGTAGATAATAATCATTTTTCGTAGGAATCCCTGTTATAGGCACCCTACCACCAGCTTTACCTGATGTGCCCCTCTTCAGGTGACTAACTAGGTATATTAGGGTGTTTGGATAGTTGGGAAGGAATGTCCGCGGGCTGTTAGTATGACTCAGTCCCAGCATTCACCTTTACGACTGAGGAAAACCTCGGAAAAAACCTTCAGTCAGAACTGCCGGTGGCCAGAATCGAACCGGCGACCTCCCGAATTAGAGTCTCGCGTCCTACCGCTGAGCCACCTCTATCGGTCACATATAGATGAAAAAGGCCAGATTGATACGTTTATGACATGCAAAGCCATGATTCGAACCTGGATATTTCAACTTGTTCCAAGTTGTCTAACTCACGGCCAACCAATCACAGCTCCACTACCGGCCTCTTCTTTAGACATTACTTTCAATGTTGATAATTGTTGTTTGGGAAACTATTTAGATGTCTACGAAGCACAGAGATACGACCTAACTACCACATAAACTCCTAGTCGGTCACGACCATTGCGCTGATACAAATAAATATGTACTATTTAATAACACAAGAAGGAAGAAGTAGTGCCAGACGGAGAGTGGATGAAGTTTCTATATCTTGCTGGATGAAAACCCTGATAATGCGGCCTAATGACCTATTGGAGCATCTGTAACGGACCAAAAACTCACTAAATGAAATTAAGAAATAATAATAATAATGAAATATTGTATTTTCAATGTCAGTTTAAAAAAAAAAGAGTAAATCGATGAAAAATACATTAGCGAAGTGGCCTATTTGGGCGATGGCAGCTTGAGCAGTAGGCTTGCAACGCTCACCCTGGAATATTAAAATATAGGAAAGGAGTTTCGTTGTGAGACGAGTCTCCATCGAAAAGTGCTGTCGTAACTCACGAAGATTTATTCGCCCCAGTTGAACGAGGCTATTTTTACGGATCTAAATTACCTGACAGCAAAGAGTGCTGTTATTTATGCGGGGAATTAAAAAAATTGTAAGCATATAATTCATATTAAAATATAACGAATAGAATAAATTACTCGATAAATAAAATAAGTACATATATTTTGCCAGAATTCTAATGGGAATAGTGTGAAGAAAAAGTAAACTAACAACTTGACAAACAATTTCTAACTAAACTATGCTGGTTAATTTGCTGCTAAGTGGTGAACAATATGTTATGTGGCTATTATGATATCTTATCGCTTATCGTATATCGTAAGCACGTGCGAATTAGTTGTATACACAACTACGTTAGGCGTGTCGCACACACTTCTTTTATTTTCTCATTATTGTAGTACAGTAGTATGTGAAGGTGATCCGCACACAGCATCAACTGTTGAGTGTTGACGAACAACTTTTTTTCAAACAAGGAAATGTTGCTAATGTTGTAGCAATTGCAACGATTATATCAACAACAGTAATAATTAATAATTCAGGTTATTGAACATACATATTCCATAAGCGTTTAAAGAACGAATGGTGTCACATTAAAAAAAAAAACTCAAAATACCATTGTAGCAAAAGATCACCAGTTACAGGTTTCTTTCAATCGATGTTCAAAAACTCGTGGGTATAGCGTAGCGAGCTGCAGACAAAACGTCCACGTTGACAATATTAAGTATATAAGGCTATAAGATGTCGTCCTCCATTGTTATTTCCGAACGACTTTGTCCCCCGTACCAAACAAACAACTTCTCCGGTTGAATAGAGTTGGTTTCGTTTCTTTTATTCTACTTCAGCGTGTTTCTCGTTTCCTTGGCGATTGAATTGAATCAAGAGTTGATCAATGAGAGAAAGATGGCCAGGAAATTGCCACTTTATCCAATAACAGGGAAACAATAAAATATGCTATAGACTGTTTCGCTGTGGGTCTATAGACTATATCGCTGGTGGAGGATCGGGCTACTTGTGACGTCACGTATCACGTACCAGCTGCCGTTACCTAGAGATAGCAGCACTAGTCAATCCCAGCCTCAAGATTTTACAGTAACACAGCATCGTTATTTTTTTTTTTAGTACGATTTGGGCAAAATATTTAATTTCGTAAAAGTCATTTTGATGAGCGGGAAACAATGATACCTTGTATAAGTCTGTGTGGTTATAACAGATTTTTTCTTGCGTCGTTAGTATTGATACTTTCAAATTTGCCGGCACTTGTCAACTACGTTAGCCGGTCTTTTAGAAAGCCATTTTTTACGTCTAAAATAATATTTTATATCGATATGCATCTTCAGAATATCTACTTTTTGGAAGCGATGGTTTTACGTTTGCTGATAGTTCTTCGTATCGGTGGTCACAATGCATAAAATGAAGACTTGAGTCGATCGACTGAATGCTGTAACCGTAAGCGTATCAGACACGGCCCATGTTGTTCGCCCCACATGTCGAGGTTGTCGCACACAACCGATGACGGAAGTAAGAAACCAATCGATGTGATTGTGCACGTGGCTCTGCTACTGGCAGAAGTTGATCTACAGACCTCATTCTGGAGGGGGGGAGGGGAGACTGAAATTTGTTTACACAAATTCACCTACCTCAGCCATGTTCTTGTATAAGGTATCATATAATAGGTGATATATACCGGACGGTTGTTCCCACGGTTTCTGGAAACAAAACGGTATCTTCGTATAGGTCTCGAAAACATGAGCTGTGACATGTGTTTTTAATTATGATAAAATAAATTAATACAATTTTGTTTTTAATTAAGTAAATGTCCTGCAAAGAAAGTAAATTTTTAATTGAGATAATCATTGGATTGGGCGGGGGGAGCTAGTGCATCGCTTTCTACATTCTGTAGGATACCTCGATGATGGTGTTTGCACCTCCTGTCCTATATTATGTATGTGGGCTCTGGTGGAAGGGGGGGGGGGGGGGGGGGGGAAATGCACCGCTCTTTATATTATGTATCATGATGGTGTTTGCACCTCGAGTCATAAATGGATGTGGCCTCTTGAAGAAGATACGCACGTGAAGTAGCATCCCGTGACTCCAAGGGAGCTGGGGATCAATGTTTATGAGTAGAGGTGCATAAAATCGATGGATGAACAATGCGATCCAATCCTAAAGAGACAGGAGCCCAGCGTAGTGTTCACGGTGACTCACACCCGCACACCATCTATCTTGCTTGCTTGGGATGTCGCTGTTTAGAAGCCATTTCACGCAGTTTTCGTTTTCTTACCCCAAATTAGAAAACTGTGCGCCGTAAAACCAATTGCAAGAGAGCACTTGAAAGACGCGAAGCCGGCAAACTCGGATGAAATACACCAACATGTACTAACATACCGTGCGGCCTATAGTCTATCTCTATACATACAGACACGACTTGGAATGATAGGCCTACTCGTTTGTCAGGATAAATAAATGAAAATAAATAAATTCACATTTAAAGTCGACCCACTCAGTAACTAAACTGATTTGCAGTGGGGGACTTTAATTTAAAGTGACTAAACCAACCCTGTAGGCTTCGAACACCATCGACGAGTGAGCGATAACCAATCAAAGATCGATATTTCAAATACGTAACGTATTAATCAGTGATTGGGCAGTGCGAACACCTGCCAGAATCAATAAGGCCGATTCAGAACAACTTTGAATTTATTGAGTGCTTCGTTGCTCTTGCTAGGACGGCTCCAAAGTCACCGTTTACTTATTCCTAAGCCAAGAAGTAACGGAATTGAATCCACATTAGAAGTTAAAAAACTTCTGTCTGAAGCGGGATTTGAACCCGGGACCCTCTGCATTGTAAGCAGGGATGCTAACCACTACGCGCACAATCTTTTATAGTTACACACATATATATACTCACAGCTTTGATAAATTGGAAAACATAAGAGTTTCATCTTTCAAAAAGTCCGCTATAGTAAAGGGAAAGTTTTTAGCGGGTGATGAGGATCAACAATGTGAGCCCTATCTAAACAACCTTCTTACATTATTCTGGGGTTAGCATCTTGAAAAAAAGCGTGTCATTTCACGAGCTTACTACGAGGAAAATATCTGTATACACATTATGTAATACATTAGTGGCAGTTTGTTGAATTACTTGGGTCTAGCGATTGGATGAAAAGTAGTTGGAAGAGAAAATGATAACTGAAATGAACGTTAATTCTAAGATATTATACAGGGAGAGGGGGGGGGGGGGGCGGCTACTTAGATCTATCCCTCTTTGTATACTACATACTTACATTTGTTGACTATAGTATGATTGTATTGAGTTGTAAAACAGACAAAACATTACAATATAATTACACCCCTATCGCAAAGTACTGCGTGTAGAAAACGTGCTACTGGTAACATGCTGCTGGCTGTAAGAGTCAAAAAGATAGAGAGAATGTATGAATTCCCTCGCCACTAATGATGTCTAGTTTAACCACCTAGTGTGGAGTTTAAACCATTACTGCCCATCAAAGCCTAATGGGACATTTCGTTCCACCCAGAGCAACGTTGAATATGACAGATTGCAAGCAAGCGCGCTTAAAATATTTATTCCCGCAATTGTAAACGCTGTAAAATTCCCGGTTCCCCATCAGCAGCACATATGTAACGATCGTTTATGTTCCACCTACCCACCCGACGCGACGCGACGCGAGGCCGACTTACGGGAGGGAGGACGTTGGATCAGAGCCAGAAGAGATATTATTCTCCAACATTAATGGAGCAAGTGTGATATTCTCCTATAAACCTACCAGAACGAATTACAGTTTTGTTAGGGACACAGCTGATCTGATGTGCCGTGTGATGTCTACTTAGTGTCTACTTCTCAAAGTGCTGGGCGTATATGCCAAAAACCTTTCAAGTATATAACCTGCCGAGGTGCTCGCGACTTCGCGCGGTATCCCTTCTACTCCGATCGCTGCAGGACACAATGCGACAGACACATGTGAATATTGAACAGGAGTGGCGTCGTAATGACCAATTAGTAATTCCAGACCATAAACATAAAAACATGATACATGTTTCTGTAGTAAATAGTATAATATATAAGTTACCGGTATCTCTTCTACTCTGATCGCTGGTGGACACAATGCGACAAGATACTGTAAATATTGAACAGAAGTGCCGTCGTAATGAAATAATAGTAATTTCAGACCATAAACGTAAAAACATAATAAATATTTCTGTAGTAATATATATTTAAGTTACCCTTACTTATATCAGTGAAATAACGCCGAAAGATAACATTAGATGGCCGTTGTGCAACCAGCTTGTAGTATGCGTACTCCACTCCCAGTCAGGTTCGCTCAGATCCCGTGCCTGTGTCCATGTTTTGTTCACGAACGTCATCAATCACGCAAACAAAAGCAGTTGCATGCTGTTCACATAATTTTGATTGTGTTATATCACAAAGATAAATACTTTTTGTAGCCTGTATCGATGCGATATTTTACCGAGTAAATGGTAGCTTGGTCTATACTTTGACGTCATCACACAAAGTAAACGAATTAATGGCTGTTTTAGCAAAAAATATATAATATACTCTTAACTCTGATCAATATCGTTTCCTATTTCCATCACGTTGCATTATAGGTTTGTAGTTTTTCAATGAACCGCGTTGCCAGTTAGCATCATATTTTCTGCAACTGAAATCGTAATGCCTCTATTAATTATTTTAATTAATTATTTATTACCTCTATTCATTATTTTTAGGTACAAAAAAAAAAAACAATAATTATAGAAACCAAATGATTCAAATAAATGTCCACTATTTAGCAAATAAATATACGTGCGCCAAAGTAAGTCCAAAAGTGGCTAAGTACCTGAATCCCCTTACAAATCGCTGTGTCAGAATGCAAGTGTTCTATCTCACATCCAAGTGGTTTTGAGGTAGAAGCACTTGAAGTTTGAGGTACTTGTAAAATGGTACGCATAATGAATTTCCAGAAATTGGCGATTTCATAATTATAGATTATTTTTATTGTGCATAGTACATAATTAATTTTATTCGTAAAGTTTCATACTTCTTTGATATGACTTTGATTAATTGGAGATAGAACAATTGGATTCTGAAAACATAAAATGCAAATGTTCTAACTACATAAAATGTGAGTTATTGTGCTTTAAATTTATATTCCTCATCAACTGCGGCTGATACATGGTTTATAAGTCCACAAAGAATAATTTACGCAAGTGTTTTTTTTTATTATCATTTAAAAAAAAATTAGGCTGTATTTTTAGTTTTTAAACTGTTCTGATAAAAATGTTTTACAATCTATATAAATGTGTTTGATACAATACATTTTGATACATTAGCCCTATATTATGTATAATTATTATTACTTTTAGTATTAATCTAGTATGTAATGAACATAATGTAGGTAGTGTAAATACAATATAATAGAAACGCCTTTTCATTATCACTCATGTATTTAAACATGGAACGAATGTCCTTTTTTTCTCTTCGCTCAATTGCGGCTTGATCGAATACAATGTACATTTCAAGCTTCCATTTAATTAAAGTTTCACTTATAAATCATACGTGAACGTTATTGACGTTTATAGATAGATAAACAATGTGTGTGAATCCCTTGAGTCGCCTTCAATGTTATTTAGTATTTACAAACACAAGAAGTTCCATTTCATTAAAAAACGCCGGTCTCGCCATTGTTTACTATCACGTGGTCAAATACGGACAATCTTATTGGTTGCGTGGAGATAGAACACTTGCATTCTTGCAAAGCGGCAAAAATGGAGTTATAACAAAGGTATTTCACTATTTCCCCGATAGATGGCATGGAAATCTGCTTCAGACGCTTTGTAGATAGAACAATTGCATTCTATACAACAAGCCAACATTCAAAGTTGAAAATAAGCGAAAAGTGGAGATAGAACACTTGCATTCTGACACAGCGAAATGTGAATCCGGCTACAAACAGATTGCCAATAGTGTGCAAGTGCATAGAAGTACACTATTCTATTATATACCAGTACGAATGGGGAGGTACAGCCTGTGGCGTAGCTAGAAATCCACGGGCCCCCGGGCTACAGCGAGCTGGCGGGCCCCTGTCATTGACGCCTACAATTGCATGTTATTTACTATTAGGCAATTATTATAAAATTTAAGTATTATTTACACTAAGTCTTGGTACTCACCATTCGCCATTGGATTCGACAACATTGTCACTAGCACTACCGGTATCACACGACGCAGTGTTACTTTTGAGTAAAAAGCTGGTTATTTTAGGAATTTTTCGTTGTTTTTCTAGTTCCTCGGTTTTCTTCTTACGCTTTTTAATCCCGCTTAAATGTTTATATGAGGACATTATTAAAATAGAAAATCAGAGCTTTTGCAACGACCGTGGCAATTAGCAAGAGATAATCACAAACTGACTAAAAGTGTGGACAATGTCGTATTCTTTAGGGGTTGGAGGGTGGTGACTGCAGACTGTGCAGAGTTGTGAACAAAAGGTTTTCTGAGAAATGAGACACATTCTATCAACAGCGGATTATTGACAGGATGTAGCCATCAATGAATGACTGTTGGCCGCCAGGGCGACGGCTAGGGCCCCGTGGGGTAGGGGCAAGGTAAAGATAACTCGCATACAGATTTTCATGATTTTTTATGCAACTTATACTTCAACAATTGTTTTAAACAATTTCTTGTTTTGAAATTTTTTACTCAGTATCCAGGGCCCGGTTCCGGACCGTCCTGATACTCAGGTCTTTTGAACTCAAGCTTGTTTCAAAACCGGGCCCCTCTAGACCCCGGGCCCCCGGGCTTCGCCCGGGCTGCCCCCCCTATTCCTACGCCACTGGGTACAGCCCTCTAACCCACAGTTCGGTGTACATACGCTCGATACTATGCTTGTGGTAATGGAGGCATACTTTGAAATGTTGGCCTAGTTCTGACGAAGCAAGGAAAGGGCGTGCCTTACAACCAACAACTATTAGAGTTGGAGGGAGATTTACGAATTCCACGTCAGACAGCAATTAAAGCTCCAAAAGCAGATACAATATAACAAGTTTTCTTCACGATTAATGACATTATTTCCTGGATGCTGCATGACTGTTCCAAATTCTTACAACATGGAATGATCTACACGCTTCATTACACGATTTGACTCGTTGCATTAGCGTATACGACGAAACACCGTGTATACATCAAAGTAGAGGGATACATTTCCACATTGTTCTCAAAGCACATCACATTTTCAAAGATATGTTTGTATTGCTATTTGCTATTCTCATATAGAGAAAATAATAATACCCTCTTCTAGAGTTCGAAAATTTCATGAAATTTACCTTTTTGAAAGTTTCACTGAAAGTTTCAATGAAAGTTTCAAAAAATATTGAAATTTTGTGAAATATTCGATTTCCAAGAAGATTTTCAGGAATACAAACAACAATTTTAATAAATCAGTTATATCATTATCCCCCCTACTTGGCCCTGCCCTCCCTTGCTGGACTCCTCTTATGATGACCCCCGCGATGTAGGTGGACCTGATTCGGAAGACGTCATATTATGACGCAAGCTGTCCAGTACGTCGTTAAACACCAACAATAATAATAATAATAATAATAATAATAATTATCGAGACAGGGTAGGTTGTTTCTCGAATGCATAAGATTTCAATAGCTTCAAATCTGTCTGAATGTCATTTGTGTCGAGTCCCAGAGTAGCATTGGCATAAATCATATACATATAATATCAGTGTCAGACCCATCGATTATATAGATCGATAACTTTCGAACAATGAACAGCTTTAGATTAGTGCAAGGGCTGTGTTATCATTGAATCGTTTAGAACTGGCTTTGACCATACCATGAAGGTCAAAGTATGGTCATAGTATAGTCAAAGACAGTTCTAAACGATTCAATGATAACACAGCCCTTGCACTAATCTAAAGCTGTTCATTGTTCGAAAGTTATCGATCTATATAATCGATGGGTCTGCCACTGATGTATATGATTTATGCCAATGCTACTCTGGCAAAGGACTCGACACAAATGACATCCAGACTGATTTGAAGCTATTGAAATCTTCAAATAGCTTTTGATTTGAAAATTTAATCAGTCAATCAAATATATCACACACACAGCTGCAGTGTGCAGCACAGTGAGCAGAAGGTTGGTACTACCAACATAACAGACATATACACCCTATAACTACCTAAAACTTTTCAAAATCAATCTAGTAATGCAGAAATGCCTTATATATCAATGTTTCACAATTTCTTGAAATATTTCAATGTACCCTTGAAAGTTTCACTTTGAAAGTTTCAAATTGAAACTTTCAATTTGAAACTTTCAACACTTCGATCTCTACCCTCTTCATAGATCATGGTATAATAATGGGATGGATGTGAACGAATGTACCAAGCCTCTATATGGCACTTTATAGTCCAAACATTCGAATAATAAGGCCTACTGCAGAAAACCTTAAAAAAAGTCAAGGATTACGGGCGTGTGGGAATCGAACCCGCGTCTTGGCGATGTAGATTCTCACGTTCTATACCGCTCGGCTGTTGTTTGAGTACCAACACACACACACGGCGTCACGTGACCACGGATAATACCCGCCAGATCTGATCTCGCACGACGCGGTCCTTTTCACCGTGTGTGTTACCCTTCAGCCCCGATGACGGATGAAGACAATGTCATCGTCACACTGTGTTAGATTAGTACTACATATTCATAGAGATGAGGACTGCATGTTGATGAGCCCCGAACAAACACGCTCAACCATTCGAGTTGCCTGCCTGCCTGCCTGCTATGGTTTTAGATAAATTAAAAGAAGGGTGGATCCAAACTAATGAAAATCGGCTTGTTCTGTAGTAGTAAGTGTATATTTGGAGATTTTTTTAGAGGCAAACTCGTATATATATATATATATATATATATATATATTATATATGGCCCCGACTAGGGCGCGAACGTTCGGTTCTATTCAGAAGATAGTAACGTTCTTGATATGCAACAGCAACTGTATTTTGTGAGCATTTCTGATTGTTAAAACTTGCTTATGCCCTCTCTACACTATACAGTCGTGTTGATGATTATTGCAATGGGCATCAACAGTGACTGTTGATTTCGGTCATGCGATCACATTTTTCCGCTAGCTGATTTTTCAGTCAAGATTTTGTGATTTTATGAAAGTGGGTAATATAATTACTAGCAAGTTGAACAAGCATTTATTTGAATGTGTTTTGGTGACCATAAGTTGTATAGAACAAAATACACAACATAACCGTCAATTCCCGGTTTCAAAACTAGCACCAATACGGGTGGCTTTAGTTAGGAAACTCATTTTAGGTAGTTCTCCTAAGCTAACTCGCTTTTGATTAATCAGTTGGTATGACTTCTAAACTGGTAGTTAACGGACAAAAGTGATATACCATTAGTAAATTCCCTTGTGTAGAAGGGGCACGTTACGGTTCCCAAAACCCAAGATGTGAAAAGTTGGCACTCCTGAGTCCATGCAATGCAACCAACGGGTTCATTCCGTTCCGTGTGGCGCCAGACTTGGCATGCTCAGTTCATTCACTCCGCCAACATTTGCGTGGTGATGTACGGCCTGGAACCGTCATTCATTACGTTTATGTGCAGACACGGATATTCTACAGGCGCTAACTTTAGAAATGATTCGCGCGCCGCGACCCACAATGGTTTTATACTCTTCTGTGTGAGCAAGCTGGCAGCTCTAGTTGAATTTCGCGCGCATTTCTTTGCATAACCCACCATGACGTCCGAATGGTATGGATGGCACAAAGTGCTATAGGAACGCTTTGGGATTCGTTTGCTTGGTATATAGAGGGAAATTTACTTCCATATAAGGAAGCGTATCTAAACTTGTCAAGATCACTATCTATTCTGCTAGTCAAGTTGTCTAGACGTGACACACTGACGAAAATATCAGACAAACATAAAATGCTCTACTTCACCAGTTCGTACCATCTACTTATGACAGTTCAATTTTATTGTGATTTTCCATTAGTGTGATAATTTACGATCGTATATATTCATTGGATACCTGAAATTATAAACATAGCGGGCGTGACAAGTGAACAATTAGGCATGCTCACTACATGGAATCTGTAGATTTTTGTTGAAATTAAAAACATTCATAAGAAAGTGCATTCAAATCTCTAGCTACAGGTGATGCATGTTTTGGTTTACTTTTTGTCAATTTTGAACCAAATTCTTATTTTGAAACCATATTACATCATCATATCTATACGTTATCTGTGCTTTTCTTTATAATTTCCGTGACACGCATTTCCACAGATCATGGCCGCGCTGGCCGTATCGTTGGGGCCGTTTGCCGTGGGCCTGGGCAAGGGCTACAGCTCGCCCGCCATCGACTCCCTTCAGGGCGTACCCCACGGCAACACGACGGGCACCTTCACCGTGAGCGACCAACAAGCGTCGTGGGTCGCCAGTCTGTCGCTTCTAGGCGCGTTGTTCGGCGGCATGCTGGGAGGACTCGCCATGAGGTACGGCCGCAAGAGGGTGCTACTAATGACGTCACTTCCGTTCTCCGTCTCGTGGGTGGTCACCGTGTTCGCAAACAGCGTCGAGATGATGTTCGTGACGGCGTTCATCGGAGGGTTCTGCTGTGCCATCGTTCTTCTTGTCACACAGGTATGCAAACACATCATCTTGTTTCATAGACTCTTCAGACAACTTACAAACAAAATACTGAAGGGAAATGCACATTTGGAGGCAATCTTCATTTCTGTATCACAAATACTATTAAGTTATGATTGTTGAAGTCTTCACTCTTCATACAGAGGGAAATGCTACCGGTACATCATTATTAGCTGCTCTTGTTTCTTGCATTAGGGTGTTTATCATCCTAAAAAAACATATTAGTTCCATCTCAACTGAATGCCACTGTATTCAATGAATTCATGTTTGTTCTTGAGATAATGCAGTGCAGCAGTGGGGGCATTCATTTGGGCATTAATTGTATTGCTGATCCTCGTTTGTTTCCACGGGCTGTGCATATGTAGTAGGTATGCAAGGAAGCTTGCCGAGTTGTGCTATAGTTGAAATGTGTAACTTATACGAGACGTTTTGTCACGTGGACAGGTCTACATCAGCGAGATATCCCTGCCCGACATCCGGGGCTGCCTGAGCGCGGTGCTCAAGGTCGTGGGTCACGTGGGGATGCTCATCAGCTTCGCGGTCGGCGCCTACCTGGACTGGCGGCAGCTCGCGATGGTGGTCGCGGTGGCGCCCCTGATCCTGTTTGCCACCGTCCTCTACGTGCCCGAGACCCCCTCATTCCTGGTGCTCGCTGGCAAGGACGAGGAGGCCACCCGGTCGCTTCAGTGGCTGCGCGGGCCGGGGGTGGACGTGAGACACGAGCTGGCGACCATACGGACCAACGTGCTCGCGGGCCGGCAGTACCGCGGGGCGGACTCGGTCTCCGCGGTCGCCGCCAGACTCGCCAGGCCCATGATGACCACGTGCGGTCTCATGTTCTTCCAGCGCTTCTCGGGCGCCAACGCGTTCAACTTCTACGCCGTCTCCGTCTTCCGCAAGCTGTTCGGGGGCATGGACCCCCACGGGGGCGCCGTGGCGGTGGGCTTCGTCCAGCTGCTGGCCTCGCTCCTGTCTGGGCTGCTGATAGACACGGTGGGCCGGCTGCCTCTGCTCATCGCGAGCAGCATGTTCATGTCCATGGCGCTGGCAGGCTTCGGCTCCTTCGCGTACTACGAGGACGTCCACCGCAACCGCAACGGCTACGTCCCTCCGCCCGGCGTGGCCGCGCAACACGACTGGATACCCCTGCTCTGCGTGCTCGTCTTCACCGTCGCGTTCTCGCTCGGCATCAGCCCCATATCGTGGCTGCTCATCGGCGAGCTGTTCCCGCTCGAGTACCGCGGCCTCGGTAGCGCCATCGCGACCACGTTCAGCTACTTCTGCGCTTTCGTCGGCGTCAAGACGTTCGTAGACTTTGAGCAACTGCTCGGACTGCACGGGGCGTTTTGGTTGTACGCTTCCATCAGCGTGGGGGGGTTGTGTTTCGTCGTCTGTTTCGTGCCCGAGACCAAGGGGCAGGACTTGGACGAAATGCATCCCAAGTACACACCCGCATAGTGTATACAAGCAACCAAACTGCTCTTAAAAACGTGATCTTACATATAGTCTCCCTATCGAGGCGACGTTGACGAGTTTGACAGGGTCAAGGGTTCAAATTCAAATTGAAGAAAATGAATATATAGCAACTTGGTGCCTTTTCTACAGCGTATATATAAATGTAATATTAACTTGCTGAAGAGTGAAGAGCCATACCGAACACGAGTGATTGAATGCAGGTTTTTGCAACACACCAACGTTGCATGCCAGCAACCCCGGTCAATAGCGCTCAGGCAATCAGGATGAGGCACTGCACAACGCCCTTCCAAAATAATGAATCAAAGATGATACTAGTAGTATTGTTATGAGTTTAATGTAATTGAAACAAAAATACCACAATTTGTTCAAATTGTAGCCTACCAAGTATTAGTTGTTAGTTGACTACACACACACACGACACAGATAGAAAAGAGTAGTAAATGTTTTAATAATCTGGAAGGAGATAACCACGACTCAATGCGTCTACACCTTCCTATTCAGAGGACAGTAATAGATTGAGTGGAAGCAGCACTAGCTACAGTGAGTTCAATATGCGGGTAGCTCGTAGATGTGATGAAAAACTGACTCTAGCCCACATATACGTCATTCCACTTGAAAAACACGTAACTTACATTAAGTAACACTACAGTACTCATAAATTGTAGGTAACAATGATGTACTTAAACCAAAGCTTAAGCTCCATGCTCAATGTGATGAGCAGGTTACTTTTGACAATAATTTTGTAATGTAGATCAGACTCAACAAATGTAATTTATATACACTTATGTTGATGTGCAATTAACAATAACACTGAGTTAGGAAAGCAGTGAGGTCACTGCTGTACTAAAACAAGGATTAAGTATATGTATATGGTGCACATTGAGGGGTGATCATCTTCGATATCAATACCAACAATATTATGGTCTATCTAGCCTCTAGATATATTTTCATTGTGGCCTACTTTACAATGCATCCGAGGTGACCTCGATCGTGAACAATCATGCCACACAGTTCTATTAAGCACAAGCTACAGGTGCATGTAGTCTACAGTGGCTCTGAAACGTCTTGCTTTGTAAGTCCGATCATTCATAGTTGTTAGATATTTATAACTGTAACGATTCCAATGTAATAGTTGACAACTCAGAGTCCAAAATGAAAACAAAAATTGATAAATCTAGGATTGTGAATATATTTAACACACACACACATGTGTACACACAATTATGGCAACATAAAGAATTCATATATCGTATATTTCTGATGAACTCGGAAGAAGAACTGTAACGTTTAGATTACATTACTGATTACTGTTGTAAATTGAGGCTACAAAAGTTATGAATTAGGAGATCATAGGAGATGGTCACCCTCTACAATGGAGAGCTTGAAGCTCAAGTAGTTATAATATGTAGTGAAAGGATATAATAGGTGCTTCCAAATCCTATGAACGATGACAATATTGACAGTGCACCCTATCAATTAAATGTATGATCAAACAAGTTTTGCTTAATGTAAATTATAGGCCTTGGGGTACTCTTATTTAATGATTAATTCCCATTTCAGAAATGGGACATTAACTTTGCAAAAGAAGACAATAATACATTTAAGATAATGTTTTATTGCAATAATAGGCCAGAAATGAGTGGCAACATTGCACAAATTAAACATTACAATCCATAAACTGGATTTATACAATCCTTCAATGCCTTTAAATTAATAATATAATAGACATCTTTCTACATTTTTATAGTGGCAGTTTTAGCCCAAGAGTAGTAAGGTACCCCGCAGTCATGCCAACCCAATTGCAACATTTCCTGTCAATTAGAAACCGAGACAATAATATTGAAACTAATAAGATAATAATATGCTACAGTAAGTAAGTTTAAGAATTGTTATTTCAATGCACCTGCTGTCCATATTGAATAAAAGTCAATAGTCTTGACACCAGTCAAGTCAAATGACAAATATATCACTGAACAAGTCAAACATGATGTACATGAATATAGAATACTAGTTTGCTATGAACTCAAGGCCTACACCATAATTAGACCGAACAAAATAGTACACAGTAAAATATCACTGGACTGTGTAGCCTACCATTTCTTGAGAAGCCTACATAAGGATATTTAATAATTAGATGCTTCTACACTCTCAAGTAGACTAAATTATAGAAGTTTCTAAATGTCCTGTCTTTTGATATGTGCTTTATTATCTGCTAAACATCAATATGTAGGTCTAGTTGCATTTCAATAGGAGCTGCAAACTGTGATGATCTAATATGGCATGTGAACTGTGAATGTGACAGAGTGCCACGATGCATATCTACATTAGTAATGCACACTTCACATTCATAAGACCCAAGGCTTCAACTTTTTCAATTGGCGTCATACAAGAACCATAATTTAAATTGTATTACATCTGAATTAAGACTCGAAATAACAATGACAATAATTAATAATAATTCTATATTTTTCCCCAAAAATACCTATGCTTATGTAATTAATTAGTAATGTACATCAAAATTATCTACTACTATTAAAACTTCTAGCTACTTCAATTCAAAAGCATGCACATTTCAAATCTTTACACATAATATAGAAATGAATACAAACAAAACATAACTTATTATTACACCATGAGTATACAACTCAGCCAGCCATTAAACACCATGTTGTTAAATACAGTTTGGGTACATTTCGAAACTTGCTGCAATCATCTCTTAGACAGTTCCTTCTGTTATGATCCATAACGTGTTGAAATGAATTTACCATACATTGTAAAAGTTGTCATTGTGACAATCAATGAGCTACAACTTCTTCACTGGGGCAAATCAGAACTCAAACCATTGTATGGGGATACTTAAATAACATGGACTAATATCGCAGAAATCTCATTGAAACCTTCCAAGGGCATGGAATGAATCTAATTTTATCGTTCAGTTCATGCAAGAATCCACTGTCTTCCATTAAGTCTTTTGAACTCTCAGTTAAAAATTTAAAAATTTCTTTTAAGTAGGCCTACCTATCCCACAGTATTTTTTGTGCTTGTACCTCATATGTCTGCATATTTACAGTAGACCTATAGAAACCATTTGTATCTACATTTCAAGATGCTTTTATGACTGTAATTGATCCTTCCACCTGCTACATATACAGTGTAACTAATGTTTGTTAGCACACAATAGGCCTACAGTAATAATAAAACAATACAGTACTCACAGCTGGAGGAGTACGTAGTACAGTTTCGGAATGTACACTGGCCTATGTAGATACACATGCCTACACATGTAAAGACGTCATACTACTGTCAAAAATAAGTAGGCCTAGTGTAGGTCTTTTAAAGTGGAATTTAAAAAATATGTAACACTGATTTTGAAGTTCGAATATAAATCACTTGAAACCTATTTCACTGGCTCCAAAATTATATACTTTATAGTTTATATACGTAACACTATAATGTGCACAGCATTCTAATAAAAGCAGAAATAATTTGAACGTGAGCACCATGAGTGATTTTCATGTCCACATACAGATGTAGGCCTGCCTACAAGGTTTTCTGCACGGAAATGGTTTAAATAAATAGATAGTCTTGGGTAATAACAATTTAGTGCACTACTCAGTACCAATAATAAATTAATAATTAATAATATTTTTCTATTATCCCAGTCCTGTTGAAATTACATTATGTATTTGACCACAATGTCAATAGTTTCACTTTTTAAAAGTACTGTAGCATTAGGATAAATTAATTAAAAAATAAAATGCTGATTTTGAAAAAGATTTGCCCATTTTTGTCAGTGTCAAGGTTTGATTTTATCTTATGTGCAGTCCTCCAAAACCGGAACATTGAAGTCCAGGTGAGCGCATTTGAGAAACATACTTGCTCCGATTCTTGATTTGTTTATAACTTTATATTAGAAATTTGGAGCACAATGGTTTTACTTGTATTAGTTCTGCACGAAGGTACAACCACTTGTTTTTATTTAAGCCTCTCGTTTTTTTAGCAGTGTTCTTATTAAATGAGGATTAGTTATATTCATAATGGTGGGTATTCAGGTTGCACAAGGGGATGACATAAGAAAAAGCACACGGGACAATAATGTGGTGATAAATGAATGAGCCCTCTTTGTATCATGGGAAGAAACCCACCTTATAACTGAAGAATACAAACTTATTTTTGAGCAAGTGCAAAATTAGAGCCCTGGTCAATATGTACCCAGAAACTAAAACCAAGCTAGATTAAAAATACCTGCACTGAAATAAATTCTACCCTTGGCCAACATAGATGACTACTTGTAAGTAGTTATTTGTTTTTAGTAACTTACCCAAGACTGCTAGTGGCAAACAACACAATATTTGTGCCTAATATGCCTAATACTATGCATAATACTAGCACTGAATTCAATGCAATGAATATTTACTAAACCAGATTCAATTATCATTAATCATTATTATTAAAATCTTGGCCTAAACTGAAAGTAGTTAATACTGTAGTAGAAACATATATTGTATATAATTGCCTAGTAATATCAGAACCCTTCTATTTCATCATCTGATATTGAACAACACTACATAAACACCACCAAACATGACACAATTAAAGCATGGCCATCCAATATAAAATGACAATAATATGAAATAACAATATCTTAGGATAATATTTATTTAAATTATCTTCTGTTTGTACTATTTAAGCTACATATAATTATATAACTATGATATTATTAAAGATCCCCATGTTGTACATAGTACTATTTAGAATTCCATGTTCCGTTGTCAAATTTGTAACTGCACTATATTTTGTACACTTGTATAAGTATCTAGGCTATTTGCCCTTGTTGTGTAACAATTGTTTATGTATAAGAAATATATTTAACACAAAATAATTTAGAAGTTTTAACAGTTAATAAAGCAAACTGATGTAATTGCCATGTTTGGGCTTTTCTTAGTTTCTCTTTTCAGTTCATACTGAATTAATTACGTCAAGTCTTTCAAAGGAATAAAGTAAGGTAAGTCAGCTACTTCTGTTGATATTCTAGGCAGAAACTGAAATCACTGGACAAAATGACGGTTATCATGGATAACCTCAAAGTACAGGGTAAGGTGGCAATTCTCAGCAGATGAGGGTTGTGTATTGTGGGTTGATATCTGGTAGTAGTAGGAGATAGGGCTGCGAATTTTGTCAAAATGCCTCCTTGGGTGACTTTTCAATTTGTACACTGTGGGGGGGGGGGAGAGGAAAGATTTACAATTTAAAATGCAATAGATAGGGTCTAGATATTTATGGTAGACTTGACTCACAAAACGAACGCAAGCTCGGTAACTTATGATCAAGCCCCCAATGTCACTGACCACGGTAGTAAGAATTAAATTTGAGACGTCCAGACAACCAAATGAGTACCCGGCTCTCGGACAATTATCCGGGTTTTTGTTAATGGACGGTTATCCATTGACAGGCCTAGTAGGGGATGCTTGAATAAAAGCATTATATCATGACATGGGGTCAAATAATTAAACATCATGTCAGGTTGAGTGCGATGCGAAAATAAAATTGTTTCGAGGTAAGGATTTTTATTTGAAGAGTAAGAACGTTAACTTACTATGGTCAAAGAAACAAAGATCAATTTTTGTATTAACCTATCTATCTATCTATCAATTCAATTCATTTTATAAAACTGATTTATAAAGGATGAAAATAAACCCAACTGTACGATATATTGAGTGGGTACAGTGTAGACTGTAGACCAACCCTCCACAAATCCACTAGTTGTCTACTCGCATGGTGTAATTTGTACTCGCAACGTGTGATGTAGCTGGGGTCAGGGGCAAAGCCCCTGCTGCCGGAGGCGATTTTGCCATAGATGAAAACTGAAAACATTTTTCAGTCCTGCAATATGTTTGATGGCCTAAAACGTGTTTTGAGGCGATACCTTGTCATAAAAAAACAATAAAACGAAAGTCAATATTGGATTGATAATGTAATGGTACTTTAAGGCATAATAAAATTTACTCGCAACCTCTCAAGAGTCAAGTCACTCGCAAGTTGCTAGCTAGTGAGTAGAAATTTTGCGGGTTGGTGTAGACTGTAGGCCTAGATGTTTTAAATGTGAGATCATTTTGAATTGTGTAAGATGAAGATAGAAGTGTGAAACAAGACTGTTGCAATGCTAAAATGGGTTATCACCATGTTATGTTGCTGCAGTTGTAGAGTGCTACCAAATTTTGATTAATATAAGAAACGTTTTAGCAACTCGAGTAAATGAGTTTAACATGTTCTCAGACTCTTAATCATTTATGACATGTACATATATCATGCATAATATTAATATTACTTCTAACTTTAAGTAGTTGACCTTAAGATATAGCCCAGATAACAGTGAATCGAGAGTGGAACGGAAACCATATATTAATTGGCTGGTGGCAAGTAGCATCTTGGCAACGTGTGCGTGTATGATTAATTTAAGTCAATATTATTATTTACCTTTAAATGCTTGGATGTGTTAGCCATATTAAATAGTACATACTTCCAGGGTAAATGGCTTGAGTCAAAACACAGGGACAAATGTGTCTAGAAAATGAATAAATATTCTTGTGTACGTCAACAATGTAGGCCTATCTGTGATGACAGTGAGTAAGGCTGAACTAAAATTTGAAGTATTACGATTATGAAGTAGCATGTGAAATGAAATGGATCAATATTATTATTATTATTATTATTATTATTATTATTATTATTATTATTATTATTATTATTATTATTATTTAGTGTTTGACATACTCGACAACTGGTTCATATCACGCCGGAAGGGGTGATTGGAGGAAAGCGACAAACCAGCTAGGGAAACCCTACCAGAAACATACTTTTCCACCGGCATAGCTCTCGGGATCACCAAAGCACGCACACCTGCCCACCACGATAAGGTAGCAGTCCTTGGGCAGGAAGATGAATTGAATGACAGTAATTGACACAGTACCAATATTTTGGAGATGGTACAGAAGAACTGGTTGTGTTAGTATAGGTCTTTGTACTTCGCAACTAGATCGGTAGCATTAAATTACTGCTTGGATTAAAAAAGAAATAAAAGAAGTCAATAAGTTCGATATGGAGGTTTCAAATCCAAGAGCGAAATAAAGACAGTTACTCATCTTTGGCTACAAAGGTTATTTCTTATTATTATATAATTATTAACCCTTGGTTAACCTCCTGGATTTAACGAGCACGTCAATGTTGGGTCCTTCAAGACCGCAGTATTTAAGCTGTTATAACTTGACAATTTTGAGATTTTGGCAGTGAAATCTTTAGGGGAATCGATGAGTAGGTTTTGTGACAAACACTTTGACTTAATACATTGTACCTTCACATGTATTTGGTTTTGTTGTCTTCTATATAGGCCTAGTGTAAAGAACTGAAGAAAATTGCAATGTTCCATGTTTGACTAATTTGTAGCCCAGTAGCCCTCGATATATTTTAGTCCATTTTCTTCCCTTAAAAAGATGAAATGCATTGTATGACTGAATACATCTACCCTAACAAAATGCATATTTCATTTTGTAACAAACAAAATGTTACACAAGTAGTAAGCTGGGGTTTGCTCGTACCCCAAGATGCTTGTAAGCTGTGACCTGTACCATGTTGAGCACTTCGGAAACTTCCAAGCATAATGTCTCACGGCTTACTGGAAAAACGACAAAAGAAGAGTTTTCTTCGAGCAGGGCAAAGACAAATGAGATGTCTATGAGAGTAAATAAAATGTCAGATACAGATACAAACATACACCTTTGGAACCTATGCAGAAGTTCTCTCCGATTGTTGACGTAACTTAGCTGAAGATATTTTGGTAGAGACAAAAAGTACGATGCTGGAGAATGAGGATGGTGTGTTCTAAGCAAGGAATTAGCTACCAGTGCATCATATATATGACCATAAATGAGAAAAAGATATTCTAAATGAAGCTAGCAATAACCTAACTTAAAACGATTCTTCAGATGAAGCGAAAAGGAAAAATAGTATCGGCAAACTTGTTCAAGTCTGGTTAATGATATCGCCGCAAAATACTGTATTAAGTGTATTTCACTATATCATTACAGGTGTAGTAACAGTTTCCCATATAGAAAACACAATTACACATCAGGCACATAAAAATACTTTGTGGCGATGATCTCAGTGTTGTAAGTCTTTATTGTAATAATGGTGTATGGAGTCTATTCGCATCTCTCAAGACTGTAGACTCTATCCTATGTAGAAATATCCTGCCAAAGGATGGAGAGTGTTTAAGGGGAACAGCAGTTTTGACTGTGTGTGAGAGAAAAGCGCACTTGAGCCATAGCGAGTAAATGGGACATAGCAGTCCACTGGCTTATTGGGACCTGTGCACGAGAGACAGAGTGAACGCTTCGAGGATACTAAGTGGGCAGTGACTATCCCATAGATAGTACAAGCCAATTATGAGAATGTCCTTGAAGAACATTGGACCATAAAATTAATTAACATATTTGTATTCATATTTGAAGCAAAAATTCTAAAACGAAAAAGTTGTTTTTATAAATGATCCATCTAACAATCAATATATTTTATTTTTGGCTAATGTGTAATTCCTGATAAGAAGTAGGTTCACCTTCACCTACCACTCCACTTATTACAAGTGAACTTAGCCTTGACACCAATGGTTCAAGCATGGTATTTTGTCAGTTTGTTTAGTTTCTATTTGGTATGATATTGAATATAAGTACAGATATACTTATTCAAACCACCACCGCTGCAACAGTAGCCACACATAGCCTACATGCCATAAATTACACATTAGGTAATGTAGGCCTAGGTAAAAACAAACAGAAGAGATAAATATATGCTGGTGGGCTGACCCTTCACCGAGTGGATTAAGACAACAGTACAACACAAAGAAAGTACTTACCAAGATTTGGTACAGACATATAGGTCTCGCAGTCAACCAGGAACTGTCCGGTCTGAATTGCTCCCAGCGCCACAACCCGTTTCGTCAGAAATTCAATGGTTTGGGGTCCCGTACGATTTTCTACCATGGGAAACGCTTGCAAGCTGGAACGAAATTAGTTAGGCCTATGACTTTTTCCGTTGCATGTATTATCTTTAAAAGACTAGTGTGTAACATGAAAACATACATTTCTAATAGGCCTATATATAGGCAGAGCTGGGTAGTAGCGTAACGGAAGTAACGCGTTACAGTAACGAAATTAGAGATGACATCGGGTACCCAGGATAAATTAGCATCATCAAACAACACAATAGACATCTTCGATTCAAATCTTCCACGTTTTAAACTTGCCATTTGTGAACACATAAACAAACACACCCAAACATGCACACTTCGTTAACACTCACACATTCTCACACCCGTGCACGCACACTCACACATACCCACACCTACACACAAGCACATCTTCACACACGCGCACTCATATACACACACGCACACGCACACGCACACGCACCCGCACCCGCACACGCACATGCACACGCACACGCACACGCACACGCACACGCACTCGCACACGCACACGCACACGCACATAATTATGTATGGTGTATAGCCTTTATACAATTTGTTGTCTGTGTTTCACTGTTTATTCATGTAATGTAAATAATTATCTATTGTATTGCACTTGTGGGGCATGCCCTGTTGTCAATAAAGAATCAATAATAATAATCACCCGGAGCCGTTTTTGAGGTCCGGGTAATTTTTTAGTCCGTTTCTAGACTAAATTTACGCGCCAGTATTGCTGCGGTCGATTCTAGTGAAGATTCGAGATTCAGACGCGAGCCGATTTGCATTCGTTACTGTTTGTTCTTTGTTTAACATTCTGGTGAACTTGCTTGCTGGCTAATACTTGTTATATTACTATTTATTTTCCTTAAAATATCATGTTTTATATACGTACTTCAGTTGTGTATTGAGAAAAGTTTTTTTTACTCGACGTGATTACTGCAGGAATATTCCGAGTGGCAACCGAGCGGGCGGCGTTCATATCATTTTGTCTCTCGTCTTCGCTCCCCACGCACTTCACAAGGCCTAGCGACGACCTTCAAATCAAGCCTACACATCGAAAAATACGTTTTCAGGATCCGGGTACCCAGGATGAGAGCTGGAACCGGTTCTGAATTCTATTACCCGATGTCATCCCTAAATGAAATTACTTTTTCTGTAACATGCCAGTAATCTCATTACAATACTCAGATTGTAACATGAACAAGTAATTTCACTACTTGTTTCATAGCAATTGAGGTACAAGTCTAATGTGTTACCGTCGGTGCGCCCGCTACCTTTGAAATGACGACAAAATATGCAATATTGAATTAATATAGGTCTATGTCTATTACAGACTGCACATAAAAAAATTTACAATTACCTCGCTCTTCAAAATACTCATTTTTATTTCATTGCCTTCTTCAATATTCCTGTGATAAAGTATAATCAAAAGGGCACTTTTTATTTTGAAAGTCTTCTTCTTCTCAAATGCCCACATTTGGCTATTATGCCATCATGCTGGATCTGGTCAACCAGTAGAGACACGCTTCTTTCTCTACCCTCTTCATGCCGCTCGGCATTGCGTCACGTTCACCTGCCAGTTTTGGACATACAAACAGGTGGCTCCTATCCTGCTCCCCATTTCCACACAGCTTGCAGGTACTCGTCTCAAACACCCCTATTTGGCAGAGATGCTTCCCTAGAAGATCGTGCTGCGTTTTTAGCCTGAACTGGGCCGTTTCCGTTTGCCGTGGCAGATGGTTGGTGGGCCTTTTTGAACTCATGGTATATTCCTGCCATGGCTTGTTACTACCTTTCTCTACCCAGTCCTGCCTGATCTTCTAAGTGGCTGCAGCATTTACATGTGCTTTCATAGACTCGAGGGTTAAAGGTTTTGGCAGTTGCGGCATTCTGGCTCCTCGTTTGGCCAGATAGTCGGCCTTATCGTTTCCGTACATGCTGCAGTGTGATGGTATCCATTGTAGAGTTATCAGTTTGTTTTTATTTTGTAGTCTTAGAATTTGTAGTTTACAATGTTTTACCTCAGAGTCCACTTCTTTCTTGCTGGCTATGGCTTGTATAGCTGCTTTTGAGTACGTTAGTATGACAATCCTATCGTAGCTACAGTCTTTTACTTTGTGTAGGGCTTTACCTATTGCCGTCTATTCGCCATCATAATTACTACCATTCTCTCCAGCAGGATGGGACTCTTCGAACTCTCTGCAATATATTCCAGCACCTGCCTGACCTTCCCCTGGTGTTGCCGAACCATCTGTATAGACATGTAGCCACTCGTTCTCTGGGCAGTATTTATGGATATATGCATTGTCGCCAATCTTCTCATTTCCTACCCTGTGTATGCTGCCTTTGTCTTGACCAATCCTACCACAGTCAGTTCATGGGGGACATCTAGTATGGCGATATTTATGTTGGGTAGTGGGATATTCTCTCTAGTTGTGTGCTGTAAGTGTCCAATTAGGTCCTTCTTTACCTCTTCAACAACTGTGATGAATGTTTTTTGGGTCTTTAGATGTTCATAAGGTTCCCTGTCCCATACTGTGCTGTCCATCCGTATTAGCTTCTCGTGTAGGTGTACTGCCGCTCTGTTTCGCCTTGCCTCCAGAGGTGGGATGTTTGTTTTTGCTTCCATTGCTGCAATTGGGATTGTCTTCACACCACCTGTGATTATCCGTAGGGCTTGGTTTTGTACCCTGTCCAGTTTCTCCTTTGCTCCTTTTGAAGCTGTAATAAGTAGTGAACTACCATATTCCAGGAGTGGTCTAACGTATGTCTTATACGTGGTTTTAAGTGTCTCCTCATTTGCTCTCCATTGCACTCCTGCCACTCTCTTGATTAAATTCAGCCTTCTTTTAACTGCAGCACACATCTTTTCTATTTGATTTGTCCCTTTCATTTTTTGATCTAATGTCATTCCCAAGTAGGCTAGGCCTATGTAGGATTGTCTTCCTTTTTTTGAAAGTAATTTTGACGTAGGCCTACATAACTGAACTACCTTTTTTCCTAAAAAGGAACGTAATTTATTTTAATTACATTCTTGGAAAAGTAACTTCACGGCAGCACGATCTTCTAGGGAAGCATCTCCACCGAATAGGGGTGTTTGAGACGAGTACCTGCAAGCTGTGTGGAAATGGGGAGCAGGATAGGAGCCACCTGTTTGTATGTCCAAAACTGGCATGTGAACGTGACGCAATGCCGAGCGGCATGAAGAGGGTGGAGAAAGAAGCGTGTCTCTACTGGTTGACCAGATCCAGCATGATGGCATAAAAGCCAAATGTGGGCATTTGAGAAGAAGAAGAAGAAGATATTTTGGCTCCAGTAAGTAGGTAATGTAATGTCACTACTTTCTAAAAGTAATTTACCCAGATCTGCCTATAGGTTATTACAAATGTATGTTAGTAGGAATTTTAAATGCTATTGTTGTATTAAATGTATGTGTTTATCAACATGTACCAATAGTAATGATAGCAGCTGATATCTTACAGCTATCAGTGGAAAGTATGTTGCATGGCAGACCGTAATTAGATTAGGTACGGTACCTAGTTTTCTGCGCACCTCAAATTCTCCCTCCAGCAACAACAAAACAAAATCGTCAACCTGTGTGTAGCCTACACGCCTAGTATCACTGTAGAATATTATTCATGCTCACTGTGCAAAATATTTTTATTTTTTCTACGCAGAGATGGCTTCCTCAGCCATTCCTCTTCCTTGCTATCCAATATAAAATGGCTTCTTTTTCTGACCTGCCCATATCATAAAATAAATACAGGAGTAAGGGGAATTTTTGGGTCTGGGAGGGGGGGGGGGGGGAGGACTAGGTATGGACCGTACGGTAGTAATACGTAATTAAAGCAAAGTCAAAGATGAGCTGTTACACATAGCCTATTATACCGGTACGTTTCATGTCTTTTGTAGGTAGGGCCTACATTAAGTGCTTACGCAAACCTGATCCGAGTCACTCGGATCACAAAATGTCTTGCGATCTTATACCCAATCGGGTTAATTGGATCCATATTCGTGAACGTGATCTGGTTCTGTCGGGATCAATGAGCTTGTGATCTACTCTCGGCTCGGACCAGGGTTAGTCAGATCCAGACACCCTATTGTGGCACCAATATGAATTAACAGTGCCCAGTAAGTTTCAGACAATATTGGAACAATGTGAAAACACCTGTCCTAAGGGCACGAAATACTTAACATTTCACAACGAGTAGGCTTAATAAGTGACAAGTAATGAGTGACTAAGCTAGACGTGTTAGTATGATTGATGAAATAGTTAGAACCCATGCCGTATAGTAACTAACCCACAAATGCATCAGTTAGCAATCCACCACAAATCGAGTAAATCCATGATGTGATTATGACTACGTAGATCACACAATTCTAACGCGCTTGGGATGAAGACGCCTTGCTTTCGATCGGTAGCAGAGTGAGGAATCTGCTCCGTATATCATGTCAATCTGAAGCGCCCTATCTACACCAGCTGCGAATTCAGCCAATCACAACACAGGCCGTACATCGCGGAGCCACTTTGACGTGTATATCACTTAAATCAAAGTGAAGTTCTAACCTCCAACTCGCTTGGGCAAGCGAGTTGGATCACCACCGCCTTGAGGTAAATTCGATGTGTACATACCACACTCTGCAACCGATTGGAACCAAGGTGCCTTATACTTGCGTGATATACGTAATGTATGATGGATCCAGCTAACTGAATCGGGTAGGTAGCTTGGATCAGTTTTGCGTAAGCACCTATTGTAGATCTAGGCCTATTCTATGCCCTAGCCTAGCTTGGCTGCCAGCTGGGAAAATAGTCAGTTTCTGGTAACCCAAGTAGGCCCTAGTGGTGAGCCGTAAGGTGAATGCAATACCTATACTACGGTAATTATTGTTATTACATAATATAATTAAAAGTGAAAACATATTGGCATAGATGTAAACACCACCATAAAAAGAGATTGGGGCAAAGCCTACAAGCTTAACCCTAGGCCCTAGCCTACATGTGTATGAAAGACTAGGCCTAGGCCTAGGGCCCAGACCCACCTAGGCCTAGGCCGTGGGCAAGTGACTAAAGGTCTAGACGTAAACGAGACACGAGAGACGGATCAGATCAATTTGTCCACCGGTATTTTTAATCTATTTTCTTTAATGGTTTGAAAACAGGAATCTTTCGAATTACTGTTATAAAAAACAATGAGGTTATGTAGCCTTGGCAGCTTTCAGCTCTAGGCTTATAAGCGGTAGTGAAACCCTCCGAAATGGGGCTGAATAGAAAAAGAAAATAACTGCATGTGACACTTACACAGTCACTCCCATTTTAAGAGTGTGTCTACACACACGCTCACTTATTTATGCTGTTTCACAACATTTGACACTTGGATGGCTCTATCAAACACAAATACAAAATATGTTCTGGGCGGCGCCGGCACGCATGGTACTTGTTTACTTCGTAATAAAGAAGGCGGTGAGGGCAATAACGTGAATCTAGCCCCCCAAGCAGCAATAACCCCTTTGAACACAAGCGCGCGTGATTTTCGATGATTGCAGAAATCGTCCCCCTTGAAAACAGATAATACACTGACTAGTGAATACGCGAGTAATAATTAGTAAATAATTAAACTAAAAAAATTCGTATTGTCATGAAAAAGCAATATGTACAACAGTGTCAATGAAAAATTTGTGTTTTGTATTGTGGTGAACAAGTTTGCATTGTATTGTAAACATTAGCTACAATAAGCTGAGCAATAAACTAACTCCAGCACAATGGTAAATTTATTTCTGCTAAGTCCCATCGTTAACTGCTGCTCTCTGGCATTTTGACCCTCCCAACATCAAAAACACACTAATTATTTAAAGAGAAATTGTCCGACAGGCTGGCGATGACTCCAATAGTGACCGTCCGCCCCTTCCTGCTTTTTTATGTAGGGTATGCATTTACTGCCTCTGCCTGTATTAGTAGTTAGATATTTGGTTCCCCACTTGCAAAACCCACCATATTAATGCTGCACAGGACGGCCATTCTTAGCATTTTGGTGCTTAATTAAAACATTATGTACCCGTCTGGGCCCGGGGAAGAATAGGTCCAGAGTGGCACTGCTAGTCGTAAGAGGCGACGAAAGGAGAACCTTTTTTGTTATAGCATAGGCCTGGATTCTATTTTTAGCTATCGATATATGCAGCGGCCATCTTTATCATATCGATAGTGGTCATTCGCGCGCGTAGTACAATTCGTGCGGACAGTCACAACAAACATGCCGGCCACAAAGCACTGTGCTTATGGGTTATGCCGGAGCAGTGACCTTTGTACGGTTTCCGAAGCCACATATGAATATGGTGCTGTGTGAAAGGTGGGTCCGAGCATGTGGAAGGACAGGGTTTACCACAAAGTGTGCGAAGAAGGATACATACAGCTCCAAACACTTCGTGAATGTTAGGCCTTCAGACGACTATCCTGTCCCCATTCCTTCGACACAGGCGCGTAGGAACTCCAAATCAAGTGTGGGGGGGGGGGGGGGGGGAAATTGTGAGCGCGAACAACTCGCGGGGTCTGGGGTGGAGCCCCAGCCGCCGGAGGCCTTTTCGCCGAAGGCGAATAATTTTCTTGCTATATTAGTTATTTTTCGAGTTTTAGTCTTAAATAAATACGTTTTGAGGGTCTTAACCCGCCGCCACTGACCATGAAGCACCCATTCGCTTTTATTTTGTAATGCTACAAAGTGCAAACAAAGGCAGAGGAAATGTATCTTGTGACAAAGATCTTGGCTTTCTCTGGGGCGTGGGGCCCTCTGTGTTTCTACAATTATTATTCACAGGTGAAATATGAAATAAGTTGGTGAATGTTTAACGGGTATCCGTGTGGTACCGTATTGGATGTCGGGATGTGCCTAAAACGCTAAATTGGGTGGGTCACAGGAAAAAGTGTGGGGGAACCTCCCCCCATTCCCCCCCCCCTTCCTACGCGCCTGCTTCGACATGCACCTCTTCGAATGAAGTAAGTTGTTATAAATTGTATTTTATATGGCTTGAACAATTGCGCGCTTGCCGTGTTTAGTGTCACGCCAGATGCGCTGCCACGTTCACTGTGCAAATTGTCGCGCACCCAGAAGCCCAGCTTCCTGCATTTAATTGTCAAAAATCAAATGAATGGGCGTAGGCCACAGGGCTAGTAACCAGTTGACAAGCGAGTACCACAGGCTGTACCTTTCAATGAATCTTTCCTTACGCCAGTCCTGGATAACCCTCTATTTTCAAATCAAAATAACTTTATTCATCGATTACATTACACAGTAGGCCTATACAGTGCATTGAATATTTTCCATATTTGGCATAAAACATGGCATGTAAGGGATTAAAGTTAGAAAAATTTACATTGCATTATGACATATAATAAATACTGGCTTATTATTTATTTTTTATTTATTTTTATTCTGATAATAGGTTTGTTTATAAATTATTATGTATTGCTTATGGCAGTAAACTGTTAATCGAGGAATGCTTACATAAGATGAACTTGTGTGTGAGCGTATTTTTCTGGATGAATTTGTGAAAAATATTTGAAGATGGACGGAGATGGTAAAAATTATTTTAGAAAATAAATAAAACAAAAAAATATTAAAGTTGGTACAGCGGTACTGATATTAAAATAAATAGTAGATAGAGAAGAGACAAATGAGCCATCTCTTTCATCTCTTCAGTCATCTCCATTCCAGCCATCTGTTCGTTAGAGTGTTGACTGATGTCTTAGGTTGGAATTCATAGTCGGCCCCTACACCTAGGGGCACCCATTGTTGCTATGGATTCGTTTTGTTTATGGGAAATAACATGAAAACAACTGTTACCTTGGTAACAATGGGTGCATTGTTCACGCACGTTCAAGGCATGTCGTTTTAAGCCAGTTGGACAACGTAAACCAAACGTAAACACTCGGAGTTGCCATCCTCTGTTATGACAGAGATTTGAAATATGTCCGAATCGCGGGCTAAGGCGATCCTAGTTCCGCGAGTAACCAATAGGTCGCGCGCTCAACTAGTGTATGTGTCGTCACTTCCTGCTCAATTGAGGCCTATGTTTTGTTAAAAATCCTTTTCAACATTCCCAGCTGGTAAAATTATGTCCTTTGTCCTTCACCAATCCCCATCATGCAATACATGGACACAGCCAACAATTTGCAATGAAGGTGCACCATACCTCTAGCATTAAAAAGTACTTCATATGTTAGTTGCGATTGGAGTTTACCCTGAGTGGCGTCCCATTTCCTCTGCCTGGGTCAGGGTAGTGGTGGGGGAGGGGTAGTTTTTGCCTTTCCTTTCGGGTAAAAGATGATATTATTAAGAGTGGCGCTACGCCTATATAACCTAAAAGTTAACTGCGTCTTGAAACAACAACAACCATCATCAAACCATATCAAACGAAACGAAATACGTAGGAAGCGCTAAACCCGCTAAACCCTTCTAGCTTCAGACTAGTCCTCGCATAAAATTATTCTCAAACCACGCGTCATTATCATTCAGTGCTAGTTTCAAGTCAATCAAAATTTTCGAGAACAGAAACATAGGAAGGCGGTGAACCGGTTAGGCCTTGCCTTGCCTTGTACGTCTGTGAAACGGGCTCCAACTCACGTCTGTGAAACGGGCTCCAACTCACGTCTGTGAAACGGGCTCCAACTCTCCCAGCTCCCAAACCGTAGTCGACCAAGTAGTCCGCTGCAATACCAACTATATTCAATGGATTCTAACAATAATAATATTATCACTTTAATGTACTTCTGTGCGTTCGAAAACAACAATCATTAAAGAAAAGTATTCAAATAACATTTTAAGATTTATTGCATATCATACAAACCTACACACAATATTGCACACTTCATACTTTTTATACAGAAAAATAATATGTTCATTGTAACTGAGAAGCGTTTTTCGAGCTCGTCCTCCTGCTCGTAAACGAGGAGTGAACATTGAAAGATGTACATACATTATTATAAACAACTAAAATCCGCATCTAAATAACCCACTCTCATTGTTGCACACTTCATACTTTTTTTCCAAAAAAATAAAAACTAAACTAAATTCTATTATTTTTCAAATAAATATGATTTGAGAAGTGAACATTGCAAGTTTTCTATTCACAAATATTAAAACAACTATTCCACATCATAGAAACATACCCTTAATGTTGCACACTTCATACTTTTTATACAGAAAAATAATATATTCATTGTAACTGAGAAGCGTTTTTGGAGCTCGTCCTCCTGCTCGTAAACGAGGAGTGAACATTGAAAGATGTACATACATTATTATAAACAACTAAAATCCGCATCTTAAAAACCTACCCTCATTGTTGCACACTTCATACTTTTTATACAGAAAAATAATGTATATTCCTTGTACCTGAGAAGCGTTTTTGGAGCTCGTCCTCCTGCTCGTAAACGAGAAGTGAACATTCTAAAAATGACATACGTTGTAAGAGAGGACTAAAGTGCGCATCTTAATAACCCACCCTCAATGTTGCACACTTCATACTTTTTTAACAAACAAATAAAAACTAATAAAATTCTATTCTTTTTCAAATAAATATGATTTGAGAAGTGAACATTGCAAGTTTTCTATTCACAAACAATAAAACAACTATTCCACATCATAGAAAACTACCCTTAATGTTGCACACTTCATACTTTTTATACAGAAAAATAATATGTTCATTGTAACTGAGAAGCGTTTTTGGAGCTCGTCCTCCTGCTCGTAAACGAGGAGTGAACATTGAAAGATGAACATACATTATTATAAACAACTAAAATCCGCATCTAAATAACCCACTCTTATTGTTGCACACTTCGTACTTTTTTTCCAAAAAAATAAAAACTAAACTAAATTCTATTATTTTTCAAATAAATATGATTTAAGAAGTGAACATTGCAAGTTTTCTATTCACAAATATTAAAACAACTATTCCACATCATAGAAACATACCCTTAATGTTGCACACTTCATACTTTTTATACAGAAAAATAATATGTTCATTGTACCTGAGAAGCGTTTTTGGAGCTCGTCCTCCTGCTCGTAAATGAGGAGTGAACATTGAAAGATGTACATACATTATTAGAAACAACTAAAATCCGCATCTAAAAAACCTACCCTCATTGTTGCACACTTCATACTTTTTATACAGAAAAATAATGTATATTCCTTGTACCTGAGAAGCGTTTTTGGAGCTCGTCCTCCTGCTCGTAAACTAGAAGTGAACATTCTAAAAATGACATACGTTGTTAGAGAGGACTAAAGTGCGCATCTTAATAACCCACCCTCAATGTTGCACACTTCATACTTTTTTTCCAAAAAAATAAAAACTAAACTAAATTCTATTATTTTTCAAATAAATATGATTTAAGAAGTGAACATTGCAAGTTTTCTATTCACAAATATTTAAACAACTATTCCACATCATAGAAACATACCCTTAATGTTGCACACTTCATACTTTTTATACAGAAAAATAATATGTTCATTGTACCTGAGAAGCGTTTTTGGAGCTCGTCCTTCTGCTCGTAAACGAGGAATGAACATTGAAAGATGTACATACATTATTATAAACAACTAAAATCCGCATCTTAAAAACCTACCCTCATTGTTGCACACTTCATACTTTTAATACAGAAAAATAATGTATATTCCTTGTACCTGAGAAGCGTTTTTGGAGCTCGTCCTCCTGCTCGTAAACGAGAAGTGAACATTCTAAAAATGACATACGTTGTTAGAGAAGACTAAAGTGCGCATCTTAATAACCCACCCTCAATGTTGCACACTTCATACTTTTTTAACAAACAAATAAAAACTAAATAAAATTCTATTATTTTTCAAATAAATATGATTTGAGAAGGGGAGATTGCAAGTTTTCTATTCACAAATATTAAAACAACTATTCTACATCATAGAAACATACCCTTAATGTTGCACACTTCATACTTTTTATACAGAAAAATAATATGTTCATTGTAACTGAGAAGCGTTTTTGGAGCTCGTCCTCCTGCTCGTAAACGAGGAGTGAACATTGAAAGATGTACATACATTATTAGAAACAACTAAAATCCGCATCTAAAAAAACTACCCTCATTGTTGCACACTTCATACTTTTTATACAGAAAAATAATGTATATTCCTTGTACCTGAGAAGCGTTTTTGGAGCTCGTCCTCCTGCTCGTAAACGAGAAGTGAACATTCTAAAACTGACATACTTTGTTAGAGAGGACTAAAGTGGGCATCTTAATAACCCACCCTCAATGTTGCACACTGCATACTTTTTTAACAAACAAATAAAAACTAATAAAATTCTATTTTTTTTTCAAATAAATATGATTTGAGAAGTGAACATTGCAAGTTTTCTATTCACAAATATTAAAACAACTATTCCACATCATAGAAACATACCCTTATTGTTGCACACTTCATACTTTTTATACAGAAAAATCATATGTTCATTGTAACTGAGAAGCGTTTTTGGAGCTCGTCCTCCTGCTCGTAAACGAGGAGTGAACATTGAAAGATGTACATACATTATTATAGACAACTAAAATCCGCATCTAAATAACCCACTCTCATTGTTGCACACTTCATACTTTTTTTCCAAAACAATAAAAACTAAACTAAATTCTATTATTTTTCAAATAAATATGATTTGAGAAGTGAACATTGCAAGTTTTCTATTCACAAATATTAAATCAACTATTCCACATCATAGAAACATACCCTTATTGTTGCACACTTCATACTTTTTATACAGAAAAATAATATGTTCATTGTAACTGAGAAGCGTTTTTGGAGCTCGTCCTCCTGCTCGTAAACGAGGAGTGAACATTGAAAGATGTACATACATTATTAGAAACAACTAAAATCCGCATCTTAAAAACCTACCCTCATTGTTGCCCACTTCATACTTTTTATACAGAAAAATAATGTATATTCCTTGTACCTGAGAAGCGTTTTTGGAGCTCGTCCTCCTGCTCGTAAACGAGAAGTGAACATTCTAAAAATGACATACGTTGTTAGAGAGGACTAAAGTGCGCATCTTAATAACCCACCCTCAATGTTGCACACTTCATACTGTTTTAACAAACAAATAAAAACTAAATAAAATTCTATTATTTTTCAAATAAATACGATTTGAAAAGTGAACATTGCAAGTTTTCTATTCACAAATATTAAAACAACTATTCCACATCATAGAAACATACCCTTAATGTTGCACACTTCATACTTTTTATACAGAAAAATAATATGTTCATTGTAACTGAGAAGCGTTTTTGGAGCTCGTCCTCCTGCTCGTAAACGAGGAGTGAACATTAAAAGATGTACATACATTATTATAAACAACTAAAGTCCGCATCTAAGTAACCCACTCTCATTGTTGCACACTTCATACTTTTTTTCCAAAAAAATAAAAACTTAACTATATTCTATTATTTTTCAAAAAAATGGGATTCGAGAAGTGAACATTGCAAGTTTTCTATTCACAAATATTAAAACAACTATTCCACATCATAGAAACATACCCTTAATGTTGCACACTTCATACTTTTTATACAAAAAATAATATGTTCATTGTACCTGAGAAGCGTTTTTGGAGCTCGTCCTCCTGCTCGTAAACGAGGAGTGAACATTGAAAGATGTACATACATTATTAGAAACAACTTAAATCCGCATCTTAAAAATCTACCCTCATTGTTGCACACTTCATACTTTTTATACAGAAAAATAATGTATATTCCTTGTACCTGAGAAGCGTTTTTGGAGCTCGTCCTCCTGCTCGTAAACGAGAAGTGAACATTCTAAAAATGACATCCGTTGTTAGAGAGGACTTAAGTGCACATCTTAATAACCCACCCTCAATGTTGCACACTTCATACTTTTTTAACAAACAAATAAAAACTAATAAAATTCTATTTTTTTTTTCAAATAAATATGATTTGAGAAGTGAACATTGCAAGTTTTCTATTCACAAATATTAAAACAACTATTCTACATCAAAGAAACATACCCTTAACGTTGCACACTTCATACTTTTTATACAGAATAATATGTTCATTGTAACTGAGAAGCGTTTTTGGAGCTCGTCCTCCTGCTCGTAAACGAGGAGTGAACATTGAAAGATGTACATACATTATTATAAACAACTAAAATCCGCATCTAAATAACCCACTCTCATTGTTGCACACTTCATACTTTTTTTCCAAAAAAATAAAAACTAAACTAAATTCTATTATTTTTCAAATAAATATGATTTAAGAAGTGAACATTGCAAGTTTTCTATTCACAAATATTTAAACAACTATTCCACATCATAGAAACATACCCTTAATGTTGCACACTTCATACTTTTTATACAGAAAAATAATATGTTCATTGTACCTGAGAAGCGTTTTTGGAGCTCGTCCTTCTGCTCGTAAACGAGGAATGAACATTGAAAGATGTACATACATTATTATAAACAACTAAAATCCGCATCTTAAAAACCTACCCTCATTGTTGCACACTTCATACTTTTAATACAGAAAAATAATGTATATTCCTTGTACCTGAGAAGCGTTTTTGGAGCTCGTCCTCCTGCTCGTAAACGAGAAGTGAACATTCTAAAAATGACATACGTTGTTAGAGAAGACTAAAGTGCGCATCTTAATAACCCACCCTCAATGTTGCACACTTCATACTTTTTTAACAAACAAATAAAAACTAAATAAAATTCTATTATTTTTCAAATAAATATGATTTGAGAAGGGGAGATTGCAAGTTTTCTATTCACAAATATTAAAACAACTATTCTACATCATAGAAACATACCCTTAATGTTGCACACTTCATACTTTTTATACAGAAAAATAATATGTTCATTGTAACTGAGAAGCGTTTTTGGAGCTCGTCCTCCTGCTCGTAAACGAGGAGTGAACATTGAAAGATGTACATACATTATTAGAAACAACTAAAATCCGCATCTAAAAAACCTACCCTCATTGTTGCACACTTCATACTTTTTATACAGAAAAATAATGTATATTCCTTGTACCTGAGAAGCGTTTTTGGAGCTCGTCCTCCTGCTCGTAAACGAGAAGTGAACATTCTAAAACTGACATACTTTGTTAGAGAGGACTAAAGTGGGCATCTTAATAACCCACCCTCAATGTTGCACACTGCATACTTTTTTAACAAACAAATAAAAACTAATAAAATTCTATTTTTTTTTCAAATAAATATGATTTGAGAAGTGAACATTGCAAGTTTTCTATTCACAAATATTAAAACAACTATTCCACATCATAGAAACATACCCTTATTGTTGCACACTTCATACTTTTTATACAGAAAAATCATATGTTCATTGTAACTGAGAAGCGTTTTTGGAGCTCGTCCTCCTGCTCGTAAACGAGGAGTGAACATTGAAAGATGTACATACATTATTATAGACAACTAAAATCCGCATCTAAATAACCCACTCTCATTGTTGCACACTTCATACTTTTTTTCCAAAACAATAAAAACTAAACTAAATTCTATTATTTTTCAAATAAATATGATTTGAGAAGTGAACATTGCAAGTTTTCTATTCACAAATATTAAATCAACTATTCCACATCATAGAAACATACCCTTATTGTTGCACACTTCATACTTTTTATACAGAAAAATAATATGTTCATTGTAACTGAGAAGCGTTTTTGGAGCTCGTCCTCCTGCTCGTAAACGAGGAGTGAACATTGAAAGATGTACATACATTATTAGAAACAACTAAAATCCGCATCTTAAAAACCTACCCTCATTGTTGCCCACTTCATACTTTTTATACAGAAAAATAATGTATATTCCTTGTACCTGAGAAGCGTTTTTGGAGCTCGTCCTCCTGCTCGTAAACGAGAAGTGAACATTCTAAAAATGACATACGTTGTTAGAGAGGACTAAAGTGCGCATCATAATAACCCACCCTCAATGTTGCACACTTCATACTGTTTTAACAAACAAATAAAAACTAAATAAAATTCTATTATTTTTCAAATAAATACGATTTGAAAAGTGAACATTGCAAGTTTTCTATTCACAAATATTAAAACAACTATTCCACATCATAGAAACATACCTTTAATGTTGCACACTTCATACTTTTTATACAGAAAAATAATATGTTCATTGTAACTGAGAAGCGTTTTTGGAGCTCGTCCTCCTGCTCGTAAACGAGGAGTGAACATTAAAAGATGTACATACATTATTATAAACAACTAAAATCCGCATCTAAATAACCCACTCTCATTGTTGCACACTTCATACTTTTTTTCCAAAAAAATAAAAACTAAACTATATTCTATTATTTTTCAAAAAAATGGGATTCGAGAAGTGAACATTGCAAGTTTTCTATTCACAAATATTAAAACAACTATTCCACATCATAGAAACATACCCTTAATGTTGCACACTTCATACTTTTTATACAAAAAATAATATGTTCATTGTACCTGAGAAGCGTTTTTGGAGCTCGTCCTCCTGCTCGTAAACGAGGAGTGAACATTGAAAGATGTACATACATTATTAGAAACAACTTAAATCCGCATCTTAAAAATCTACCCTCATTGTTGCACACTTCATACTTTTTATACAGAAAATTAATGTATATTCCTTGTACCTGAGAAGCGTTTTTGGAGCTCGTCCTCCTGCTCGTAAACGAGAAGTGAACATTCTAAAAATGACATCCGTTGTTAGAGAGGACTTAAGTGCACATCTTAATAACCCACCCTCAATGTTGCACACTTCATACTTTTTTAACAAACAAATAAAAACTAATAAAATTCTATTTTTTTTTTCAAATAAATATGATTTGAGAAGTGAACATTGCAAGTTTTCTATTCACAAATATTAAAACAACTATTCTACATCAAAGAAACATACCCTTAACGTTGCACACTTCATACTTTTTATACAGAATAATATGTTCATTGTAACTAAGAAGCGTTTTTGGAGTTCGTCCTCCTGCTCGTAAACGAGGAGTGAACATTGAAAGATGTACATACATTATTAGAAACAACTTAAATCCGCATCTAAAAAACCTACCCTTATTGTTGCACACTTCATACTTTTTATACAGAAAAATAATGTATATTCCTTGTACCTGGGAAGCGTTTTTGGAACTCGTCCTCCTGCTCGTAAACGAGAAGTGAACATTCTAAAAATGACATACGTTGTTAGAGAGGACTAAAGTACGCATCTTAATAAACCACCCTCAATGTTCACACTTCATACTTTTTTAACAAACAAATAAAAACTAATAAAATTCTATTTTTTTTTTCAAATAAATATGATTTGAGAAGTGAACATTGCAAGTTTTCTATTCACAAATATTAAAACAACTATTCCACATCATAGAAACATACCCTTATTGTTGCACACTTCATACTTTTTATACAGAAAAATAATATGTTCATTGTAACTGAGAAGCGTTTTTGGAGCTCGTCCTCCTGCTCGTAAACGAGGAGTGAACATTGAAAGATGTACATACATTATTATAAACAACTAAAATCTGCATCTAAACAACCCACTCTCATTGTTGCACACTTCATACTTTTTTTCCAAAAAAATTAATACTAAACTAAATTCTATTATTTTTCAAATAAATATGATTTGAGAAGTGACATTGCAAGTTTTCTATTCACAAATATTAAAACAACTATTCCACATCATAGAAACATACCCTTAATGTTGCACACTTCATACTTTTTATACAGAAAAATAATATGTTCATTGTACCTGAGAAGCGTTTTTGGAGCTCGTCCTCCTGCTCGTAAACGAGGGTGAACATTGAAAGATGTACATACATTATTATAAACAACTTAAATCCGCATCTTAAAAACCTACCCTCATTGTTGCACACTTCATACCTTTTTATACAGAAAAATAATGTATATTCCTTGTACCTGAGAAGCGTTTTTGGAGCTCGTCCTCCTGCTCGTAAACGAGGGTGAACATTGAAAGATGTACATACATTATTATAAACAACTAAAATCCGCATCTTAAAAACCTACCCTCATTGTTGCATACTTCATACCTTTTTATACAGAAAAATAATGTATATTCCTTGTACCTGAGAAGCGTTTTTGGAGCTCGTCCTCCTGCTCGTAAACGAGACGTGAACATTCTAAAAATGACATACGTTGTTAGAGAGGACTAAAGTGCGCATCTTAATAACTCACCCTCAATGTTGCACACTTCATACTTTTTTTCCAAAAAAATAAAAACTAAACTAAATTCTATTATTTTTAAAATAAATATGATTTGAGAAGTGAACATTGCAAGTTTTCTATTCAAAAATATTAAAACAACTATTCCACATCATAAAAACATACCCTTAATGTTGCACACTTCATACTTTTTATACAGAAAAATAATATGTTCATTGTACCTGAGAAGCGTTTTTGGAGCTCGTCCTCCTGCTCGTAAACGAGGAGTGAACATTGAAAGATGTACATACATTATTAGAAACAACTAAAATCCGCATCTTAAAAATCTACCCTCATTGTTGCACACTTCATACTTTTTATACAGAAAAATAATGTATATTCCTTGTACCTGAGAAGCGTTTTTGGAGCTCGTCCTCCTGCTCGTAAACGAGAAGTGAACATTCTAAAAATGACATACGTTGTTAGAGAGGACTAAAGTGCGCGTCTTAATAACCCACCCTCAATGTTGCACACTTCATACTTTTGTTCCAAAAAAATAAAAACTAAACTAAATTCTATTATTTTTCAAATAAATATGATTTGAGAAGTGAACATTGCAAGTTTTCTATTCACAAATATTAAAACAACTCTTCCACATCATAGAAACATACCCTTAATGTTGCACACTTCATACTTTTTATACAGAAAAATAATATGTTCATTGTACCTGAGAAGCGTTTTTGGAGCTCGTCCTCCTGCTCGTAAACGAGGAGTGAACATTGAAAGATGTACATACATTATTAGAAACAACTAAAATCCGCATCTTAAAAATCTACCCTCATTGTTGCACACTTCATACTTTTTATACAGAAAAATAATGTATATTCCTTGTACCTGAGAAGCGTTTTTGGAGCTCGTCCTCCTGCTCGTAAACGAGAAGTGAACATTCTAAAAATGACATACGTTGTTAGAGAGGACTAAAGTGCGCGTCTTAATAACCCACCCTCAATGTTGCACACTTCATACTTTTGTTCCAAAAAAATAAAAACTAAACTAAATTCTATTATTTTTCAAATAAATATGATTTGAGAAGTGAACATTGCAAGTTTTCTATTCACAAATATTAAAACAACTCTTCCACATCATAGAAACATACCCTTAATGTTGCACACTTCATACTTTTTATACAGAAAAATAATATGTTCATTGTACCTGAGAAGCGTTTTTGGAGTTCGTCCTCCTGCTCGTAAACGAGGAGTGAACATTGAAAGATGTACATACATTATTAGAAACAACTTAAATCCGCATCTAAAAAACCTACCCTCATTGTTGCACACTTCATACTTTTTATACAGAAAAATAATGTATATTCCTTGTACCTGGGAAGCGTTTTTGGAACTCGTCCTCCTGCTCGTAAACGAGAAGTGAACATTCTTAAAATGACATACGTTGTTAGAGAGGACTAAAGTACGCATCTTAATAAACCACCCTCAATGTTCACACTTCATACTTTTTTAACAAACAAATAAAAACTAATAAAATTCTATTTTTTTTTTCAAATAAATATGATTTGAGAAGTGAACATTGCAAGTTTTCTATTCACAAATATTAAAACAACTATTCCACATCATAGAAACATACCCTTATTGTTGCACACTTCATACTTTTTATACAGAAAAATAATATGTTCATTGTAACTGAGAAGCGTTTTTGGAGCTCGTCCTCCTGCTCGTAAACGAGGAGTGAACATTGAAAGATGTACATACATTATTATAAACAACTAAAATCTGCATCTAAACAACCCACTCTCATTGTTGCACACTTCATACTTTTTTTCCAAAAAAATTAATACTAAACTAAATTCTATTATTTTTCAAATAAATATGATTTGAGAAGTGACATTGCAAGTTTTCTATTCACAAATATTAAAACAACTATTCCACATCATAGAAACATACCCTTAATGTTGCACACTTCATACTTTTTATACAGAAAAATAATATGTTCATTGTACCTGAGAAGCGTTTTTGGAGCTCGTCCTCCTGCTCGTAAACGAGGGTGAACATTGAAAGATGTACATACATTATTATAAACAACTAAAATCCGCATCTTAAAAACCTACCCTCATTGTTGCACACTTCATACCTTTTTATACAGAAAAATAATGTATATTCCTTGTACCTGAGAAGCGTTTTTGGAGCTCGTCCTCCTGCTCGTAAACGAGGGTGAACATTGAAAGATGTACATACATTATTATAAACAACTAAAATCCGCATCTTAAAAACCTACCCTCATTGTTGCATACTTCATACCTTTTTATACAGAAAAATAATGTATATTCCTTGTACCTGAGAAGCGTTTTTGGAGCTCGTCCTCCTGCTCGTAAACGAGACGTGAACATTCTAAAAATGACATACGTTGTTAGAGAGGACTAAAGTGCGCATCTTAATAACTCACCCTCAATGTTGCACACTTCATACTTTTTTTCCAAAAAAATAAAAACTAAACTAAATTCTATTATTTTTAAAATAAATATGATTTGAGAAGTGAACATTGCAAGTTTTCTATTCACAAATATTAAAACAACTCTTCCACATCATAGAAACATACCCTTAATGTTGCACACTTCATACTTTTTATACAGAAAAATAATATGTTCATTGTACCTGAGAAGCGTTTTTGGAGCTCGTCCTCCTGCTCGTAAACGAGGAGTGAACATTGAAAGATGTACATACATTATTAGAAACAACTAAAATCCGCATCTTAAAAATCTACCCTCATTGTTGCACACTTCATACTTTTTATACAGAAAAATAATGTATATTCCTTGTACCTGAGAAGCGTTTTTGGAGCTCGTCCTCCTGCTCGTAAACGAGAAGTGAACATTCTAAAAATGACATACGTTGTTAGAGAGGACTAAAGTGCGCGTCTTAATAACCCACCCTCAATGTTGCACACTTCATACTTTTGTTCCAAAAAAATAAAAACTAAACTAAATTCTATTATTTTTCAAATAAATATGATTTGAGAAGTGAACATTGCAAGTTTTCTATTCACAAATATTAAAACAACTCTTCCACATCATAGAAACATACCCTTAATGTTGCACACTTCATACTTTTTATACAGAAAAATAATATGTTCATTGTACCTGAGAAGCGTTTTTGGAGCTCGTCCTCCTGCTCGTAAACGAGGAGTGAACATTGAAAGATGTACATACATTATTAGAAACAACTAAAATTCGCATCTTAAAAACCTACCCTCATTGTTGCACACTTCATACTTTTTATACAGAAAAATAATGTATATTCCTTGTACCTGAGAAGCGTTTTTGGAGCTCGTCCTCCTGCTCGTAAACGAGAAGTGAACATTCTAAAAATAACATACGTTGTTAGAGAGGACTAAAGTGCGCATCTTAATAACCTACCCTCAATGTTGCACACTTCATACTTTTGTAACAAACAAATAAAAACTAAATAAAATTCTATTATTTTTCAAATAAATATGATTTGAGAAGTGAACATTGCAAGTTTTCTATTCACAAATATTAAAACAACTATTCCACATCATAGAAACATACCCTTAATGTTGCACACTTCATACTTTTTATACAGAAAAATAATATGTTCATTGTACCTGAGAAGCGTTTTTGGAGCTCGTCCTCCTGCTCGTAAACGAGGAGTGAACATTGAAAGATGTACATACATTATTAGAAACAACTAAAATCCACATCTTAAAAACCTTCCCTCATTGTTGCACACTTCATACTTTTTATACAGAAAAATAATGTATATTCCTTGTACCTGAGAAGCGTTTTTGGAGCTCGTCCTCCTGCTCGTAAACGAGGAGTGAACATTGAAAGATGTACATACATTATTATAAAAAACTAAAATCCGCATCTTAATAACCCACTCTCTTTGTTGCACACTTCATACTTTTTATACAGCAAAATAATATGTTCATTGTACCTGAGAAGAGTTTTTGGAGCTCGTACTCCTGCTCGTAAACGAGGAGTGAACATTCTAAAAATGACATACGTTGTTAGAGAGGACGAAAGTGCGCATCTAAATAACCCACCCCCAATGTTGCACACTTCATACTTTTTTAACAAACAAATAAAAACTAAATAAAATTCTATTATTTTTTAATAAATATGATTTGAGAAGTGAACATTGTAAGTTTTCTATTCACAAATATTAGAACAACTATTGCACATCATAAAAACATACCCCTAATGTTGCACACTTCATACTTAAAAAATAAAAAAATAAAAATATTACAGTAACGCATCACGTTTTTGATTTAGCGTTTTTGGAGCTGAGCCTCCTGCTCAATACTGACGGATCAGATTTTCTTGCTTTCGAGATATTAAGAATAAGATACGCTTAATACGAATCTTTTCCCTATGTTGTAAACCGTATACTTTTTAAACAAAATAATTAATACACAAATATATTTTTTTAATGTCCACAGTATTTTAATTAGAGATGTGAATATTGCATATTTTTTGGTCTCCAATATTAAAACGAACATTGCACAACATCCAAAGATACTCCTAATGCTGCTCATGTCATCCTTTTTAACAAAAGATTATATAAACCTCATTATTCAATGGCGTTTTTGCATTTCAACCAAGGGATGAGTATTTCTTGTTACCTAGGATCTACAATTATTAATAAGCTCGTAATGCGCTTCAAGTAATCCTGCCCTCTCTGTTGTACATCTAATACTTTTTATATATTTGGAATTTTTGTATGTTTTTATTATTATTTTATTGAATGTATCACAATCATACAATCTCGGTCAAAACCGGCGTTAACATGTTTTACGGTCGTAATGTCAAGTATTTTCATGTGTCTATACCTTATTTAACTTCACTTATCACATGTTACTAGTTAAAACAGTCATCAATCTCGGTCAAAGCCGGTGTTTACATGTTATACGGACAATACAGATGTAATGTCAAGTATTTCCATGAGGTACCTTGTTCAACTTCAGTCGTTACTGTCTTATTATTACTTGTTCATAGTATACACTGCATAATGATATGATCTTATTTGCGTTGTCTTCGTGGGTGTCTTCTTTGCGTCGTGTTACTGTGTGTATGGTCGTGGCCGATTTCTCGATGCCATCCTAGTAATTCTACTTTATGGACAATGGAAAACCACGAAAACCATGTCTCATTATTATTATTATTATTATTATTATTATTATTATTATTATTATTATTATTATTATTATCAGGCTTTATATAGATAGATAGCCCAGATTCACAAAGGTGCTTGTGCTAAGACGTCCTAGTTTAGGCAAATCTTAGTGATATAAATAACGCATGTCGTTCTGCAATGTCATATAAAGATAAAATATGGTAAAATATCAACAACTTATCTAATAATGTTTTATTTGTTTTTGTGTAGTAATACCCAGAAATGATTTACCTAGCTAGGATTTGCCTAACTTAAATAGGCATAGAGCAACATAGAACAACTTAGAGTTAGGCATCTTTGTGAATCCAGGCATGCCCCCCTTGCCACCCCTTGCGGCGCCCATGGCCTCTGAATTTGGACATATCATACTTCCCAATTTCCATACAAAAAATGGAATGTGATTCGCGTTTTCAGATTTCTGTTTACTGCTCTGAAACGGAAGTTGACCATTTTAAGTTTTGTATTCATCTTTGATTCGTACAACAAATCATAGAGAGTCGTCAAATAATCCTAAATAAAGGTAAAGAATATGTACAGTTACACGTGTTAGTTTAACGAATTAACTTTGGTCTTTCTAATTTTATGCACAATCTTCTATATAGTATATTTATAAAAGCAAGTTCTTGAGTTACGCTGACTGATTCATTGACACTTTTTGGTCTTGGGTGTGAAGTATTTTCAGTGCATTTCTTCAACGATATTTTCACAATATTATACTGATAACCCCGTTACCGGTAGCCCGATAGATTAAAACCATTCTAAACATAATATTGTTTAAGACGGCTTAGGACTGGTGAAAATTTAGATTTGGGAATCGGCAAATAGTTCATGCAGGCGTTACTCTTGAGTTTCGGGCTATACATCTCGTATCGCGCCTCGGAATCCTGTGCTGAGTTGACAGGCTGTCCAGGCGAAGGGGTAATAAATCTTGAGCAATATGAGTACGTAGGCCAGATGGCTTCGGTACCTTTGCGCTCGAGGCAAGTAGGGCACTACAACACCAAAAAACAACAATGAAACAAATGAATTGAATCGATGGACTATGGACAAACAACAAGCTGTCAAAAAATAATTTCGTCTGACGTTGGAAAACAAAACAAAAAACAAACAAATTTTAAATACACATACAAAACGTTCACTTAGTCGTTGTATATCATTAAAAGTTTTAAATGGCGAGCAGTTACTATTGCTACACTTGTTTTTATTTCTATGGTTGCAATTTTATTATTTTGACAGCTGATGGTTTGTCCATCAGTTCAATTCATTTGTTCCATTGTTGGCTTTCGGTGTTGCTAGTGCCCTATACCGTACTCGAAAGGAAAATAATTCAAGTAAAACGCGTAAAATATACATATTATGAAATATACGCATAGCACTTTGTTATTAAATTTAAAACACCAATAAAACAATAGGAACTGTTTCCATCGAAGTATATACAATAATACAACAGACACATGTACAACCCACCGTACAATGAGTATTTAGCGGTAGGCCTTCGCAGCTTGTAACAATGAGTAATGAATATAGCTACTAATGTATAACATGGCACAACAATAGGAAATCACACCACACAATAAGCGTTGCTTATAGTTCGAAACACCGTATCATTGGTAAGTTTACTAATTTATATCAGAAAGCACAACCAACTATTAAATACGCGTCTGGCAATTTGTACTTACAAACACGTAACAATGGAAGTATGTATAACACATGGGCCAACTATACGAGAAAACACATTATAATACGGGTTTCGTAGTTTGTACTTACAAACACGTAACAATGGAAGTATGTATAACACATGGGCCAACTATACGAGAAAACACATTATAATACGGGTTTCGTAGTTAGTACTTACAAACACGTAACAATGGAATGGAAGTATGTATAACACAGGACTCAACTATACGAGAAAACACATTATAATACGCGTTTGTATGTAAAAAACAAAACGTACCGTAACAATGTCAAAATGGAAATACTTTATAACACATGTCACAATATTACTGGCTCTACCTTACAAAATGTAACAATGAAAGTGCTTAATCATTTTAACACAAGGGACATAATACGTAGTAATTTAACCCACTTTATATGTCCCTAGTTTTTTACAATAAAAAACGCTTTGTATTATGGAACATAATTATACAAAACGAAAACTGCTAAGAAACGTGACTACATTTAATAATATATAGGCCTCACATTCTATTGTAAATTAGTATTTGCAATGAACTGTTTATATGGGAATGGGATTTCCCATCTAATGGTATCTGTTCTGGGATGTACACACGAAGCTACGTTTTGTTTGCGGTTCCGTAGTTGGCAAGAGAGTAGCCTATCTGCAGCTTCAAGTTTTTCTTTCCTTTTTGTGTTTTGTTGTTTGATGGCTTCGATTATGTAAGGAGGGTCACGAATTGGCATAGAGCGTCGGAGACGTGCGTCAACCAGTTCTGGGAGAACACAATCTAGGTACAACGTTTTAAGTTTTGAAACCATTTCTGACTCCCAAAATGTATCATCCCGTTCGACTTTTTCAATTTTTAAACCAAGCGGAGTCCAAACTGCAAACAGACAGTACTTGCGCCCAGTGATATGGAGCTGTCCTTGTATTTGGAAATGGTATTTTTTGTGCTTTTTGTTAAACCCTGTTATTGTTTTGGGTTTTCGATCAGTGTTCCACGCTGTAATTTTTCTTTGAATAATGGCTTCATCGGGAGTAAGATACTGCGCAGATGATGGACATTTAATTTCGACAAGCCCGTCCTCTCCAATCAGACAGTCAAGAGAGGCTCCCATGGTACATCTCGGTCAATGAAAAGTCCGCATTCTTGCATCCATCTTCACCATCTTCACCATCATCCATCTTCACTACACACGTTTCATGATAGTATAAGATACGTCCGAATATCACACATCTCTAATATGCACTGGTGCACTAGTTGAAACGAAACAGACACTGACAGAGAAAGACGGAGATAGGCAAATCACTCCCCTCTTCTCTAACTACTCGTAATCGGAGTAGAATTGTCGCGTGCCTCGACCGAGTAGCGAGAACAAAGACAGGACTGTTCCAGCCATAGCCCGACAATCTACAAAAACCCGAGTAAATAAATATCTTAAATTTTAATGTTTATTTGTATACTTTTTTAGAAGTTTATAATATTCATAAAGCTTTCTTAATGCAAGTTCTTCAATATGTGAGAACGCAGGCCCCCCAGAGAATAAGATTTACTGGCAACACAAAAAACGCGCTTACTTCCGATTTTTTTAGCAGATCTAGAAGGATAGCCAGAATCAAAGTGTGTTGTGTTCTTGAACCACAATAAAATGTGTGTATCACCATTCACCATCGCGTACTACGTGCAGGCAGTATATTTATGATTGAGCGGATTGTTTGCAATATTGGCGGTAACGGCCGCTGAAAAATTGAGAAAAAAAATACTTATGGAACTTTCCGAAATCAATGTCTCAATTTCAAAGTTAATCTTTTGCATGTAATGCATATTTTAGAAAACTATCGATGCACATCCTATATGCAAGAAAAACAGTAAATCTCCATTTTATGATCGCGACTTTTGCGAATATTTGGATGAGAACGTCATGCAGTGATGATTTCAGGCATATCCCGGGGGGGGGGCTCCGCCCCCCCCTAGCAGATGGAAAAAATCACATGAAGTAAAGTAAATTTGCAAAAAAAAATGCAAAATACAAGAAAATGAGGTATATTTTTCCACCTGATATAGGCCTAGGAAATAAATCGATTTATTTTCTATAGAAACGATGTTAGGTAAAGGTAAGAATGGCAAATAGGAATCACCCCATATTCGAAAACGGAAAGGATGGCATCAAAAGAGACCGTAACCCCCTCCACCCCTGCCTTTTGTCACGGCGCATCCCTTCTTCCTCTTGTCAACCAAGTTTTGGGTAATTACGCTCGGAAGAAACCCCGTAGAATCCGACTGCTCTAAACTATTTAAAATAATAAATAGAATGGGGAACATGCATAATGTTTTTTTAGCATTTTACTAGATTAAGATTAACGTCCTGAATACAAAAATATTTTATTTCGGTGACATAGAATTAAGTTTCATTTATAAAAACGAGCTGAAAGTTTCACACATATTTATGGCGGGAAAAACGGGGCATACGTCACTTGCCATGTATCAGCAATCAACCAATCAAAGAAAGATAAATAACATAACGCTTATTTGGAAATTATCATATCCAAAATCATATAAAATCGAATTAATGTCTAGTAAGCGTAGTAATTAATTTTGAAGCCCAGTTACTATAAAAACAATAATACCAAACCTATTTTCATAGAATATCAGTAAATATTGGGTGTTGTTATTCATATAAAGCAGACTTGACAACGGCTTGCGTAAAAATTTTGACAAGGTTAGCTTGATGACCTTGAAAATGTGATTGTTTCGTCTAGGAGGCGGTGGCAAAGTCCAAGGAGGTTATATGCAAAGTCATTCATATAAGCAGTGATTTTCATGGCATGTGACGTCACATACCGTTTAAAAATAATAGTGCGGGAAACAGATAATCAAAATCTTTGAACATGTATAGAAGTATAATGAGTTAATTTTAAAACTTTTAAATTAGGTTTGTGATGTCTTCAGATGAATAACAATATATTCCACGTACTTTCAGAGCTGTAGAAAATTCATGCAAGTTCCCTATTGTTGATTTTATGATTATCTACATTCTACACAACTATAATATGGCGCTAGATTTCACAATTCGCGTGTATCAGGCTCCCCACTGGTTTTGGTATAAACATCACCCATTTTGTGCATCTTGTATCCCACACACAGGAAGACAATTTGTTTCTAAACCCTAAGCCATTAAATGAGTTACTAATTTAGCAACACCCCAGATTTTTATCAGCCCCCCCTATGAAAAATGTCTGAAATCATCACTGACGTCATGCCTGTATGTATCATTCGTTTCATGTTGCAATGAAAAGAAATACGTCCTGAATGTAATAATTTATTAGTAATTTTTCGTAGGAATCTTTATGTGCCCCTCTTCAGGTAACTAACTATGTATATTAGGGTGTCTGGAATCTGGATAGTTAGGAAGGAATGTCCGAGGGCTGATAGTATCCCGGCATTCGCCTTTATGACTGAGGAAAACCTTGGAAAAAGTCATCAGTCAGGACTGCTGGTGGCCGGAATCGAACCAGCGACCTCCCCGAATTAGAATCTCGCGTCTTACCGCTGAGATACCTCTATCGGTCTGAATGTAATCAAGTCAATCAACTTATTATTCTCTTATGTCCGACTGTTATGTTTATTCAAGTTTCAAGCTTGGGTCATTTTCTCTTTTCTGCAGTTATATCATGTCATGTGTATTATAATTTTATAAATTATAAATTCTTATTCATGTGAGATTTGCTTCATCCAGAAACAAAAAACTAGATTCGATATTATTGTTATCTTATCTTGCCTCGGTTGGTAGCCGACTACCACGCGCAAAGATTGTAACAGTATACCCTTGCGTGCGCCAGCCATAGGCGCCAGCAGGTGTAGGTGTGGACTGGTGTTGAATTGTGGGGGGGGGGGGGGGGGGGGGACGCCGGCTGATTGCTTGCTTGTCTGTCGCTGCTTTCTGTCGAAATGCCGGAGGCCCGGTAAAATACACCGCAGACACAGGCGCGAATTTGTCACATTATTGTAAAATAAAAATGTAACAGTGGTTGTCTAGTGGGTGACAGGAGGGGAGGTTGCACGTTACTCACAGGGAGGGAAGAGATCTGATTTTTGTGGTGGACACGTATAGGAATAATGTAACTACTACGAAAACGGAAGTGCTCCGCGTTGACAGATGAGCGTGCTGGTGCTTGTGGAAATTAAAAAAAATTATAAAAAATCATTTTGAAACTTATCATTTTTTATGAATTTCTAAAAGTTAAAAATACAGCTCACTGGGAAAGGGTTTGAATGGCTTTAAGGTTGAATGATTTTAAGGGATTTCATGAAACAGTACTCTACTAAAAATGCGCTA